>DF362810.1:19456-36765 GCA_000787875.1 Solanum virginianum
ATATATATATATATATATATATATATATATATATATATATATATATATATATATATATATATCGGGGATCTAATAGTAATGTGTAGTGACTATATGTGTGATTTGGAATAGGGTAATTAACATCTTGTAGGTAATAGGTTGAAGAGTCTCCTTTGGTTCTCCCCATAAACAACTCTCTCTCTTTAGACCATTTTTAAAATTGATTTTTTTTTAAAAAAAGATTCTAGAATAAGTTTTTCGAGGTAATGTAGAAAGTATTGGAATATAGAAAAGAAATGACTATGAGGTAAAATATTTTCAAAAGAGTTAAAATATGAAATTGCAGAGATTTATGTGAATTCCTCATATATAAAAAGTACTTTCATCCTCCTTCCACAACTGCTTACATTTGAATTATTTAGGAATATAATCAATCACAATTTTATCTATCATAGGTTGTGATAGTATGGGACATTGTTTGATCACCAAAGATAAAGTAATTCTTAAGAGTTCTGTCCTCCAAAAATATGAGAACAATATGAAATCAAATTTGTTGATTCTCTGATTGAACTCTCATGCACGATGACCAAACGTCCCCCAACCATTAGTAGAAGAGTCTAGTAAACGTTGAACCACTTCTCGTGCTCAAATACTTATGTAATGGATTTAAAGGTAGAAAATCCTCCCTTTGTTTTGAATTGACTAACATGAAGAAGGCGCAACATGTAAAAGTACATGAGGATGATAGATCGATGGAAGGGATACATATTATTCTCTTTCATAGAACTTGAGCAATTGGTATAATTTTTTCTGGGTTTTATCTTTTCTCCTCATTTGATAATAAGTTCTATGTTCAAGTTTTATGTGCTTATGATTCTATGGATGTAGAGATTTTTTGCTATTATTTTCTACAGCTATGCACAGTTAGAAATACAAGCACTTTATGTTGTTATTATAAGATTTTTTCAATTCCACTTTTTTGTTTCTCAATATGTATCTCTTCCATTTTTCGTCGGTGTGTTCTACTCAAAGGTTGTTGTGCTTTTGGATTCGATGGTTTGAGTTGAAGTTCAATTTAAGTATTTACTTGCGATTTCTTTGAGTTGAATTTCAGGCAATTCACCACCAAGTTCGTTTGTTTGTGGGACTTATGGTTGAAAAAATTGTGGCTCTTTTTTATTTTCTCCGTTCTTATTGAAAATCTCCATTCCTTGCTTCTTTATGTCTTATAACTTTTTTTTGCTAATTCTTCGCTGCATCCTAGTTAATAATTATTTGATGGAAAGTCAACTATATTTCCTGGGAATGGAATAGCTGTACGTGTAACAAAATTTTCTATTTTAAAATAGTTGTACATGTAAAAAATTTTCTATTCTCATTTCGATCAAGCTTACACTTTAAATCTTTCTTTGATTCTTTTACAGAATTAATGATAGTATGAATTGATAAAAATTAACTTGATACGCAATGCTTGATAGTGTACTGGAGTTGAACTTATAATTATAATAAGGTTTTCGTAATGATATTCAATAAGAAGTTATAATAGAGACTCTAGTTACGACATAACTTATTACTTTGCTACCATGCTCTGCTCTTACAACTTTACTATTCTTTGTGTAGCGTCTACTGTCGTTATAAAACAGATGCTTACCATTGGCACAATCACACCGCTAATTATAAAATGAATATATATTACCCTGGGTCCCGCTGTGACTAGCTATATGTTTACTTGTCGTGCTTCATATTTTGGAGTAGCATTATAAGGTTAAACAACTACATATCCAGTGGAATTCACAAGTAGAGTTTGGGGAGGGTAAAATATACATAAACTTTACAACTACCTCACAGAGGTAGAGAAACTGTTCCTTGAGAGCCCTCGCCTATAAGGTTACATCTCTTAATTTCTTCTTCATTACATGATTTTATCATTCTTTATTATATTATTGATGATAGCTTTCTTCCTTGCTTTTGCTGCTACTTCTGGTTTTACTTTTAACTTCTTATTTTTTTTTTACACTTTTCATTATTTAGTTTTTGTTATTTTCTCATTAATGAATTCTAAGTTCAAATCATCCTCTTTAACAGAACGAGAACGTGTTTATCAAGAGGAGGACCGGCAAGTGATAACAATTGGGACGGAGATAGTAATACTTATTTGTGGTAGAGGATTCCACCAAATATTTGGGTACATGTATATTCCGATGTCTAGTCTTTTGTATGCATTCATTTATTTATGATTATCTGCATAACTATAACTTTTTGGTGTTTCTTATTTAGAAAATTTGTAGGTTCTTTTTCATGAAAACTAACAAGTGTCTTTTTGGTTATTGAAGTGTTAGTGACAATGGAGAGAAGAAAGAGACGGTATGATAGTGGAAGGGGATGAGTAAAAAGTTATATAGTAAGGAAAGTTGTCATATAAATTGTGAACAAAATACATGACGATCTGAATTATTTTACTTGCTTGAGCTTTGAAGTTTCTTCAATTTTCTTTTTTGACCTAACATATATGTGTCATCCTTAAATTAGAGTACCTCATGCGAAGATTCCACTATTCTAGAAATGACATTAGTAAGAATATATTTTTGGTTGTAATTTGGAGTATGCGCAAGAACTGGACATGCAAAATAAAATGTGTAATTCTATTTTGAATAATATAAGAATTTGAAATTACTTTTTGATTCGCATAATACAACAATTTTAGGATAGTATTATTAAAGCTTAAATTATTTTATGGTTGTGACATTATAATTTAAAAAAGCATATAAATCATTGAGTTGTCTAGAGCATAGTTTTAGTTTAATAACAAGAAAATGATTTGATTTTCCTGAAACTATAAAGTGTAAATGGACAAAGCTCAACAATATAACCCCAAAAAAATAAGAGATAAATTAATCAGTATAAGATTGCCAATATTGCTGAAAAGATTATAGCGATTCATCCAGGCTTATGGCCAAAATTCTGATGATTACCGTAACTTTTTGCATGATAACTTGTCAAAATTTATGATCAAAAGATTTATCATCATCATAACTTGATGCTAAGGAAGTTTTACACATTATTAAATTAAAAATCTTGGCACCGCAGAAGAATTTTGCTCCCGCTTCTAACAAAACGATTATTTTTGCACAACTTTTCCTAATGAGATTTTAGTTGAAATAATAGCATACAAAGTGCAAATCACTCAAAAGAGATAATATGTTAACACACTTGAAAATCATTCATCATGACAAAATACAATTTAGCTCACTCATCTAAGTTGACCTACTTTATGGATCAACTATAGTTTCAAAGCTTTAGTGGAAGTCTATAGGTGCCAAATGATGGGTTGAGTTGAATTTAGATTGATCAAAATGATTAAATTAATAAATTCTTAAGTCATCAACTAACCCAAAGGTTACTTGTGTTGACATAGGTTGAGTCAAGACAGTCAAAGTGATGGATAAAAAATAAGTGCATTGGCGAATTTTGATAGGTCAAAATGGCTGAGTCAATAAATGAATTATATTCATTTGTGCTTGACTCTGACCCTGACCCTGAGATGTGGATCATCCAAGACATGTTAGCATGGGTCACTCTTTGTATTTAAATCGGAGTTTGAAATCAGCCTCTTTCTTAGAAGAATATATAGGGCAATTTGGTGGTCATTACCCCACCCAAAGGTTATTTTTGTTGAGATCGATTGGGTCATGATAGGCTAAAAATGGTTTACCCAAACTTGAAATTTAACAATAACAATATAATTTTTTCCTCTTTTTGAAGATCTTCTATACAAGCTTTTGTCAATAAATTCATCAAAATTAAATCATGAATAATGAGCACCTAAAGATTTTAGTTTTACTACAAAAATTTGAAACAACAAAGAAATAAAATAAAATGCAAGTCTTGAAACTGTAGCAAACTAAGAAATTACCTCTTTTTGAAACTGTAACAAACTAAGAAATCATTTTTGGAAGTTCCTGCCAACCCCCCCTCTCCCACCACGTCCTAATTGGAAGTTTTGCTTTTCACTCTGAAACAAGTAGGAGTCTTGGGGGTGACAATACCAATAATACCTCGGTGGGTGTAACAATTTTAGCTGTGCCAAATCCATCAAAAACAAAACATGAAATAATGTACATCTAAAAAATTCAATTTTGTTTCTAAAACAAGAAAGAAGAAAAATAAAATGCAAGTCTTGAAACTGTAATAAATTAAGAAATTATACTTTTTTAAAACACTTAGTTCCATTGTTTTTGGAATTTGCCAGAGGGAGGGGGAATTTGTTGGAAATTTGGGAGAGCAAGACAATACAAATATTACTTAATACTTATAAGTAGAAGAGAAGTGGAGGAAAGGTGATTTTCTATTCAACTTTTGACTTGCCACAAAATGGCTAGATCACATATTTATAGGTGAATTTATCCATGTACATAGCCTAGCAATAATTAATACTTCACATCCTTCAAGTTAAAGAATACACCAAACCAGACTTAATCTCGACCTTTTCACCAATTCATGTATCTCCCAATACATTAATCTACTAGTTCATGAACTAAATTAAATATGATGTGAACACACTAAATAATGTGAACAATTTTATTTTTTAAGCATTCCTCCTTAAACTTGATTCACTACTCCAAGAATAATCCACAACTTCTGAAAAATATCAGTCTTCAATTGCTTGGTGAAAATGTCTGCAACTTAATCTTGAGATTTTACAAACTCAAGCTCTACCTATTTCTTTGATATACAATCTCTAATGAAATAAAACTTAGTATCAATATGTTTGCTCCTTTCATGAAACACCAGGTTCTTGGCCAACGCAATGACTGATTTATTATCAATACAAATCTTAGTTGCATCTTCTTGTGGTTGGTAAAGTTCTTTCGACAAGCTCCTTAATCAAATTGCATGACAAACACAAGAAGAAGTTGCTACATATTCTACTTCACATGGTGACAAGGTCACAATTTGGCTGTTTCTCGGAATTCCATGTAAATACAGAATTCCCAAAAAACAAAACAAACTCAGTAGTACTTTTTTGATCATCAACATCACCAGCCCAATCACTATCACAATAGCCAACAAGCTTGAAGTCCTTGGAAGATGAATAAAAAATTCCATAATCAAATGTACCTCTGATATACCAGAGTATTCTTTTGGCTGCTTTTAGATAGGAAATTGTTGGATTTTTCATAAAATGACTAACAAGTCAAACACCAAAAAGAATATCAGGTCTCGTACATGTTAAATACCTTAGGCTTCTATCAAAACACTTGAAATATGTGTAATTGATGTTTTCTCCATCTTCATACTTTAACAATTTAATTTCACAATCCATGGGGGTGCTAATAGACTAGCAATTCTCCATCTCAAATTGCTTGAGAATCTCCTTCGCATATTCTTCTTGAGAAATAAATATGCCGTCATTCTTCTGCTCCACTTTAATGCCAAGATAGTATGACATTAGGCTAATATCCGTCATCTCAAATTCTTTTGCCATTGACTACTTGAAATCTTCAAACATCTTTGGATTATTTCTTGTCAAGAACAAATCATGACATCCAAATAAACAAGTAATATGTCACCACTTTCATTAACTTTTACATAAAGTGCATGCTCTTGTGGACACTTTACAAAATCATTGACTTGAAAGTGTTTGTCAATTCTACAATTTCAAGCTCGTGGAGGTTGTTTCAAGCCATAAAGGGCCTTCTTCAATTCCTAAACTTTATACTCACCTCCTTCAACCTTATAGCTCAAAAGTTGATCAATGTATACTTCTTCTTCCAAAATCCCATTCAAGAAAGTCGACTTTACATCCATTTGATGGATTTTTTACTAATTCTGAGCTACCAAAGAAATAATCAAGCAAATTGTCTCTAAATGAGAAACTGGTGCAAACACTCATCATAATCAATACTAGCCTTTTGGTTGTAACCATTTTCTACCAATCTTGCTTTTTACCTCTCTATTTTACCTTTAGAATTTTTCTTTAGCTTGTAAATCCATTTTACTCCAATGGTGCTTTTTCCTTTTGAAAGTTTTACCAACTCAAGTATCATTCTTCTTGATTGTCTTGATTTCTTCATCCATCGCAAGTCTTCATAACTTATAGGCTCACTGTCCACAAATTAACAAAAGTGAGTTAATCACATAAATTTTCTGTTACTTCTTTAGTCATTGTGTCATACAAGTCTCGAAGACTTTTAGACTTTTGAGGTATACTGCTTGAACTTGATTCTCTAACTTCTTGAACTTGTGATGGAGGTTTTGTAGGTAGCGTAGTAGGTTGCTCCACTACTTCTTCATCAAGTACATCAACGACGAAGGGACTAAAAAAGTAATCTTTCTCTTTAGATTTTCATCCTCAAGCACTATCTTTATCAACTTTTACATCTCTGCTCACAGTAACCTTGCCATTTCTTGAGTTTTATAACTTATAACCTTTAGGGGTCGTTTGGTGTGAGGGATAAGCAAAATTAATCCCGGGATAACTTTTTAGTTGACTTCAATCTCTTGTTTGGTTGCAAAGGTTGGGATAACTTATCCCGGGATTAACAATTAATACTGGGATAAGTTATCCCAACCTTTGCAACCAAACAAGAGATTGAAGTCAACTAAAAAGTTATCCCGGGATTAACAATTAATACTGGGATAAGTTATCCCCCCTTGAGGATGAAATAATAATCCCAGGATAACTTATCCTAGGATAAACTGGGTAAAAATTCAAAAATAGCCCCTTTAAACTCTTTTTTATACACTTTTTTTATATTCATGTATATTAACATAATTTTTAATAATATTTATAATAATATTTCCTTAATTAATTATTATTTTTATAAACATATTTTTCTAATAAAAATTACATTTTATATATACAATTTCTATTTATGAATGTATTATAAGTTGAATTTATTTGTCTAATACTTATGTGTATTTATATTTTGATTCTCTTAAAATGTTCATTCCACTATTAAATTATATATTTTTAATTAAATAGTTTATTACTCACTTAAAAATTATATTCTATATATTCACTCCACTATTATATTATATATTTTTAATTAAATAGTTTATTACTCACTTAAAAATTATATTCTATATATCAATTAAAATGTAGATAATTTTAAAATTTAATAACAATTCTTTACTATAACAAACTTAAATAAAAATTTTATTTTTAAGATAAATAAGATAAAAAATTTATTTAAAGCTAAATAAGACAGACATTTTATTTTTAAGTTAAATAAAATAAAAATTTAATTTTAAAAACACACGACATAATCATGAAAATGTACACACAAAATTATTTACATTAAATAAGATGAAAATTTCATTGTAAGAATGAATAGTAAAGCTTGCAAAGAAAATATTTTTTTAAAAACAACTAAATAAGGTGGAGGGTATTTTTATTATTTACATTAAATAAGATGAAAGTTTTATTATAAGAATAAATAGCTAAAGCTCGCAAAGAAAATATTTTTTTAAAAACAACTAAATAAGGTGAAAGGTATTTTTGTAAACAAACAACTTCTTAAAAATTATGCAATGAATAGTACTTTGAATATGACAAACCAAACAAACAATATAAATTACTCCCATCATAACTTATTCCATCATAACTTATTCCAACATAACTTATCCCATCATAACTTATTCCAACATAACTTATCCCATCATAACGAATCCCATCATAATTTTCATCCAAACCAAACGACCCCTTAGATCTTTGTGAATAACCAACAAAAACATACATTTCACTTTTTCATCAAGTTTAGATCTCTTCTCATCCGGCACATGTACATAAGCATTGCCACTTACAAGTGAGCAACTTTTGGTTTGAAACTACTCCAAACCTCTTCGGGTGTTTCGCTACGAACACTTTTGGTGTGACGTCAATTTGATAAATAAATTGCACAAGCAACTGCTTCAGCCCAAAATTCCTTAGGCATATTTTTGCTCTACAACATACTTCTTGCCATGTTAAGAATAATTCAATTCTTCCTCTCCACCACGCCATTTTGTTGAGGCGATCTTGGAATGGTCAAAACATGATATATTTCATTTTTGTCACAAAAGGCCTTGAAGTCATTTGAAGTGAATTCTCCACCGTTATCGGACCGAAGTAACTTTATTTGATAGCGACTTTGCTTCTCCACCATACTCCTAAATTTCTTGAAAATTTCAAACACCTCAAATTTTTCCTTCAAAAAATACACCCAAGTTTTTCAAGAATAATTATCAATAAAGAGAAGAAAATAATTACTTTTACCAAGTGAGGCTGGCTTGATAGATCCACACATATCCATATGAATCAATTCCAAAGGACAAAGTGCACTTGTCAATGACTCTTTGGAAAAACTTATCCTCGATTGCTTTCCAAAAAGACATCCTTCGCAAAGTTGATTAGGATGGTTAATGATTGGCAACCCTTTCACCATATTTTTTTTATCAGTCTTAGAATATCAAAGTTCAAATGGCTAAATCTCATTTGCCAAAGCCAAGATGAATTTTTGACACATGAAATAAGCACCTTTGGTGCAACACTTTGAAGATTCAATACAAACATTTTATTTTTAGCCATGAAAACTTTAGTTAATGATCTTCTATTTTTGTCTTTCATTGTCAATATTTTATCTTTCAAATGAATGTCACAATGTTTCTATAAAAGCTGCCCCAAACTCAGGAAATTACTTACTTTTTCTCTGGTACATACATGACATTGGAGATAAATTGATGACTTCCATCTTTCGAACGAATTAAAATTGCACCTTTTTCTTTGATTTGAACTTTTGAAGAATCTCTAAGAGTGATGTTGCCACCATTAAATTCCTCAATCTTAGCAAATAAATGCTTATTTTTGTAAATATGACTACTTGCACTGGAATCAAGGTACCATTTATTTTTCTCAACACTTTCTTCTTCTTTACATGCCATAAGTAAAGTGTCATCTTCATCTTCATTTTTCTGTCCGCAAAATTATTTATCTTCTCTAAATTATTTTTATATTCCCATGAAAAATGACCATACTTATGACAAGTATAACACTCAATATTTGATTTATCATACCTTTCTTGATTTGACCTCCATCCTCTACCTCTTTCGAGGACTCTTTCTTGGTTGGAGTTTTGACTTCTTTTTTCTTTGGTTGGAGGTTGACTATCACCTCTTTCTCCTCTACCACAATCTCTTCCATGTCAACAACCTCTTCGTTATGAGCCACACCTTTCATCTTTTTCCTTCTAAGAAATTTTTGCTTACAAAGCTTATTCAATCGACTCTTGTTTTTGTTTCTTAAACTTTTCTTCATGTGCTTGCAAAGAACTTGTGAGGTCTTTTGTGGTCATGGTATCCAAGTCCCTGGAATCTTCAATAGAAACAATAATATAATTAAATTTTGAATCTAGGGATCATAATATTTTTGCAACGATCCTATCATCCTTCAATACTTTACCATATCTGCGCATTTGATTGACAACTGCCAACACCCTTGAGATATAATTCAGAACTGATTCTGATTTCTTCATTAGCAATGATTCAAATTCTCCTCTGAAGGTATGGAGATGAACCTTTTTCACTTTATCCAAACCTTTAAAGGAGGTTTGGAGATATCCCATGCTCGCTTGGAGTTGGTTGTATTTGCAACTTTCTCGAATGTCTTTTCATCCCGACCTTCATAGATGAGTGTGAGTGCCTTTTGTCCTTCTTCTTTGTGCCAACAACATCATTTTATTCATCAACACCACTCTCCATAATTTTTCATACATCATAGGCTCCAAGCAAAGCCTTCATTAAAATGTATCAACTTCCATAATTTTCTTTGGTGACCATAGGAACTTGGAATGGAATTCCTTTGGAGTTTCTCATTTTCTCTCTATGTTTTGTTGTCTCTCAAACACACTGGCTCTAATACCAAATGTTGGAAATTTGGGAGAGCAAGAAAACACAAATATTACTCAATACTTATAAGTAGAAGAGAAGTGGAGGAAAGATAATTTTTCTATTCAACTTTTGGCTTACCACGAAATGGCTAGATCATATGACTACTTATAGGTGAAGTCATCCATGTACCTAGCCTAGCATACATGTATCACAAGTAATACTTCATATATTCCAAGTTCATGAATATACCTAACTAGACTTAATCTAGACCTTTTCACCAATTCATGTATCTCCTAATACATTAATCTACTAGTTCATGAACTAAATTAAATATGATGTGAACACAGTAAATAATATGAACAAGTTTATTTTTTCAACACATAGCATGAATATTAAGTAACTTAAAGATGTAATCCGTAAATAATATGAACAAGTTTATTTTTTTAACAGAATTATTTCACCCTTCCCTTTTCCCCCATTATCCTCATTGAAAGTTTACTTTTCACTCAAAACAAGTAGGAGTCTTTGGGGTGGCAATGACAATCTTTTGGCAGGTGTAACAATTTTAGTTTTGCCAAACCATTGAAATCAAAGCACGAAACAATGAACATGTAAAACTTTCAGTTTGTTACCAACAAAATTCTGAGACCACATAAGCAAAATAAAATGCAAGTCTTGAAACTGTAACAAGTTAAAAGATTATCTCTTTTTTAAAACATTTAGATCCATTGGTTTTTGAAGTTTCAGCCAAAGAAAGTGAGAGCTCACCTCCCTTCCCCTACCCCCCGTTCTCATTAGAAGTTGATTTTCTTTTCACTCTGCAATAAGTAGGACTCTTGGGGGCTGACAATAACAATGTTTTGGCGGGGGTAACAATTTTAGTTATACCAAGTTGATGTTTGTGTTATGACATTTGTCTTCAATTAGATGTCAAGTTTAAGCTGAAGATTTTTATGGGAGGATGTGGTGGGGAGATAATCACTATGGTATGCCTTAAAATTGAATAGGGACCTAATTTGCAGGATAAAGAGGTTAGTTTTTTAAGACATCTTTTGAATTCAATTTTTTTTAGTAGTGAGCAACATATTTAGTATAATCTACAAGTAAAAGTATGAGGAGGATAGGATGAACACGAAGTTTATCCATATTTTTGTGTGATAGAGATATTGTTTTTAATAGGCCTATGATTTTAAAAAAAAAAAGTTTGGAACATGATTGTAAGGAAAAAATATGACAATAAATTAGCAATAGAGAAACCAAATTTAGATCTACCTATAGATATTCTTCGAGTGATCAGATAGTTTTACTAAAAAATAAAAGTAAGAATTTGTAGGATGATTTTATCGAAAAATCAAGTAGTTTTAAGTTTAAACTTTTTTTGGGGGGTGGGGGTTAAAAAAAAAAGGTTGATGCAAATCATATACCGAACAATTGTTCAAATAACCAACTGAATTTTGTAAATTCAATTATATAACATTTTCTTTGTTCAAAAACACAACCTAGAGAAAAAAAGCACTTGATGAGGGTTAGGAGATTAATTATAGTCTCTAATCTATATTGATAATAAACTATAAAATATTACCAAATCAACAAAACAAAAGAAATTTAAAACACCAAAAATCATTAAACTAGACCACCTTCTAGTAAGCTTCACTCATTATTCCCAAAATATCCTTATTTTTTCTTCGTTCTTCTTCTTTGTTGCCCTTTAAAATCATAATTCGCATCGTTCTTGAATTTTCAAGTCTTATTTCTCAGTTTCGCACTCCTCCTGATCGATGACTCACCTTCTTGAGCTTTGTTATGTGCATTATGTTCCCTTCTCTCCAATTTTTGTTTGGACAACATTGGGTTACCTGCTGCAGTTAATCCACACACAATTTCGAGACAAAATAAGGGTTTCTTTCCCATCTCTCTCATAATAATAGTTCTAAGTTCAAGCGCAACAGAATACTGAAGAGTTTTATTTGGGTAATAAACAATGGTGTTGTTGAACATCAATAAGAGATCTCTAAAGAAGTTGGTGATTTTCAAGTTCGAATAAATATTTTATTCTAACTTGTTTTGAATAATCTGTAAATCCATGTATTGCTTAATTTGTTTAATATAATGTAGAATTTCCTGAATAAATAAATAAATATTAGCACTAAGAAATATGTAATCTATGTTTTATGATCTTTATATTACAAATTTGACTTCATAATGTGTTTAAAAGAAAAAAAAAAGACGTTTGGTATTAAACATTTCAGATACTCCCTTCTTTCTAATTTTATGTACGTAGCACCATTTTATTATCAATCGATATTAAAAAAAATGAAATATGTCTATATTTGAAAATAACCAATCTATAAACTTTCCATTTTACCATTGGTAAGAGGTTTTATAGTCACACAATGCAAATAGTACAATGTACTTAAGACACAAGTTTTAGAATTCTTTCTTTTGTGTTGAATCAAATTACACATGTCTTTAGAAATAAAAAGATGTAAAATTTAAAATTAATCATGTTGTTATTAAGAAAATGCTAAGTCGTAACTTAGGGATGGTCATTGAGAGTTGGGAAACAATAAAACTCTTTCTCAACTTGAAGGCTTAATCAGGCAGACATGACTCCAACTGGAGTTTCCCAAATTCCGCCAAAGCCACCGGATGACCAGGGCAGCCAACCCCAAAACATAGAACATGTACCAAAAACGGACAATAACAATGATAAAAATGGCAAATGGGGAGGCAACCAAACTTTCAAATCCATACTACTAAAACCATATGCAATAAATCAGGGACATGCCAACTCAAATGACATTGAAATGGATGATTTGGATCCAGATCATATACGAAACGAAGAGGACTACACAGAGGACACTAAAAGAAAGAGAAATCATGTCGAAATAACAGAAGAGGACAAAAAAAGAATATGCAAGCTATGGAATTACTCAGTAATCATTAAGCTCTTTGGGAAAAAATTGAACTAGCAGGACTATGGAAAATAAAGGAGGAAATAATATTAATTGATCAGGGATATGAATACTTCATTGTTAAATTGCTCAAGGAAGAAAGTGCCCAAAAAATATTACAACAAGGTCCCTGGTTCATAAATGGGTTCTTCTTGTCTGTCAAAGGCTGGCACCCAAATTTCGTTGCATCAAAAGCCAAGGAATCAAGTTTAGCCATATGGATACGGCTCCCTGAATTACCAGCAGAATTCTATGATCATTAAATCCTAGCAAAAGTCAGAGAAAAATTGGGCAAATTGGTCAAAACAGATATTTGCATCTCGGTGACATTAAGGGACATCTATGCCCATATTTGTTTAGAAATCCCAATAGAAATCCCATATAACCACAGGGAGGTATAAACAAAAAATTGTGTATAAGGGAGAGAACATCTTATGTTCACTGTGTGGGGCTTTAGGCCACACAATACAAGTCTCTAAAGAATCAAACACAAATAATTATAGGGGTGGAGAGTCCAACAATTGGAGGAGAACACAACAAAAACCAGACACTCAATTCAGGAAAGTCGATTCAAGTTTCAGATCACCAAGAGAGGACAAATGGTAAATAGTCGAGTTTTCAAAATGGAGAAACACCCAGAAAAGGAGACCAATGTAGAATCATCTTGATGAACCATCAAAATTTTTAGTGCGAATACGGTAAATATCTCGACACTCAAACTTTTAAAAAACTTCGGAGCCACCACCAAGGCGCAGACTTGATAAACAGTAGGAACTCTAACAAACAAAATCCTCAACTCTAAGAGTTGTCCCCCGATCAGCCATCTCCACCACGACAAATAGAAACACAGACTGAAACGTCGCGTGACGCTATGGTTGACGTCATTAAAAATAAAAAAATAAAAAATAAAATCCAGGCTAGAAAGTTGAACATGCCACTCATTGGAACTAGAAACAATTATGTCCTGTCCACGTCAACTAATGACACGTCAAAGCATATGACAATGACGGTGCCACACTTCCTAAGTATGACCCATAGCGTACAAGCTACTAAACTTCCTCAGAAAACCAATCATATGAAATCAAGTGGAGCGGATGTTGACCACGTCACTGATGTGTTGTCAAAATACAACACATTTGATGCTTAAAGCTTACGATTTTCTGTGTTCTTAATATGACGTTTATGATTTTTATGTGTTTTTGTGCTTAGTTTTGCAGGAAAGTAGGTTGATATGATTTTGGAAAAAATTACAGATTCTTTTGGTTTTTGAAGGTTTACGAGACCCTCTACGAGTCGTAGAGGATTCTATAAGTTGTAGCATAGATTTCGTAGAGATTTCCAGTGTAGATTGAAGATTTGAAGTTTAGCCATATAAGACCTCTTTATGAGTCATCAATCACTCGACGAGTCATATAAAGTGGTTTCTTGAAGAATTCCATTGAGATCTAGTAAAGGACCAGTTAATGTAGATGATGTTTACGAGAGCACAATACGAGTCATGAATCAGTCTACCACTTGTAAAGTGAATCCATAGCAGTGAAGTCCAAGATCTCAAGAGATGAACACGAGACCCTGATTACGACACATACATCAGTTTACGAGTCATAAAGGCCCGTTGTAGAAATTCGCCAATCAATTTTTCTAATTTTTTAGGACTTGTTTGTAAATATTATAAATAGTAATTTTAGGTCATTATTCAAGAGAGTACAGTAGAGAGGGCATGAGTAGAGTACTTTTTAGGGTTTTGTACTTGGAGACTTCAATCTTGGTGGAAAATAAACTTGTGGATTCATTGTACCTTCAAACCTTGTGATTCTCAATATATTTTGGATTTGCTTGTTCTTCAACTCAATTGGGTAAGTGATTAATTATGTTTTCTCAATTTATGATTTCTTCATCTATCCATAGCATGAGTAATTAAATCCACAACTTGGGGTTATACGAACCGTGAAGATTTAACCAAATAAACCTGGATAATTTGCAATTCTTGAAATGAGTATTTACATATATTAATTAATTCTCTTTGTTTTGCATATTTTCTAGTGGTGGCCAACATTAGAACTTGCCTAATGTTGCCTTCCCAATCCAGGTGGTAATGAATAAGAAAAGAGATTGATTAACAAGATTTGATGATGTGTTCTCATCTAATCAACAAAACTAGACCAAGGGGAGATTGAGTGGGACTATGAGAAATGGTTAGTGTTGCACACTATGGAGATGGGCCAAGTCACATAGTGAAATTCGCCTCTCACCTTTGATCAAAGGGCTTAGTGAACTTAAATTACCATCCTATATGCTATACTCTAGTCCAAAATTGGGTTATCTGGGGATATTGAGTTGGTGAATCATGGGGAACATAATTCCCAAGTTGCTCTCCATTATTGATTGTCTCTTGTTTTAGTTAGTTTATTTTATTTTCTTTTTGAATACTACAACACCCCCGTTCAGAGAATTGAGTTCTTAAGTAATTAAATTGTGTATTGGCGAATTTGTTGTTAGTCTCCGTATTCTTTTTATCAATCATTGCAACCCTATCCTTTGGAGAATTGAGTTAGTTAATACTTGAATTGTTTCGTATTCTCTGTGGGATTCAACCCTAACCTTGGTTAGGTTTTATATTTGACAACGACCACTTTATCTTCTAAAAGAGAGGTGTAACTTCAGCATGATCAAAGATTATGGCACTGTTGCCGGGGAATACATCTAGACTTTGATTGAATTCACTAGTAATTGTAATTCAAGTGTTATTCCTTAGTTCCTTTGTATTTTAATTTTATTTTTGTTTTGTTTTGTTTCTTTGTAGGGTATACTAGTTAGTGTATGCTCAACACCCGGAGTCAAGGCAATCCCTAAACTCCACTTGACCCAGATATCCAAAGAATTAAAGAAGAATGGCCCAAGAAAATGCTAACATCACGAGTAATGCAGCCTTGAATCAAAATGTTAATGATGATGATCGAAATGACAACCCACCTCCTTTGAAGAATTTTCCACAACCTAGGGATTTCAATGCAATGCTTACCAGTGGAATTAATATAGATTGAACCCTATGGCGACCGGGCCTATTATGTTACCACCACTACTGGCGGACACAAAGTTCACTATTTCTAGTTGGTTACCTCAAAAGCTGCAAAACAATAGATTATTTGCGAGCCTACGATCAGAGGATCCACATAACCACTTGCACAACGTGGCATTTATTTGCAAGAGTGTGATGGGTATACAGAATCTGTCTATGGATGCTGTGGGACTTCGTGTTTTCCCATTATCTCTTACAAGTAATGTTGCATTATGGCTATTTAAGCTCCCACAGAGTTCAATCACTAGATGGGCATATTTGCAGAAGCCCTTTTCGAAAAGGTACTTCCCTAGATAGAAGAAGCTCAAGTCAAAGGATTAGATCAACAAATTTGAGCAACTTCCTGGTGATTTGATTAACTCTACATGGGAGTAGTTTACTAAGTGTTTGAGGAGTGTCACTGTCCATAAGATAGTTGATGATGCCTTAGTGGAGATCTTTTACCATGCCCTTAATGAGAATAGCCAAACTTGTGCCGACACTATTATGGGGGTCATACTTTTAGATCAACCATTTGCAAGGACTTTCGAATGTATGGAGCAAGTGGCCAAGACTAATTGTGCATAGGGATAACAGGATAGAGCTTCTATAAGGAGTTCATATGCTATTAATGTTGGTTCAGAGCAAGCCAAGATTAATTAGGAGATTATGCAACAATTTTCTCAACTTCGCACAAGCATGAATATGGTGATCAAGTAGAACCAGGAAAGAGTAAATGTGGTAGTTCACTAATCTCTATGTGCAACTATGTATGAGGAGTCTTATTTTGTGGTGGATGCTCACTTTGTGAATAATCAAATAAGGGGTTTCTAGACCAATGCCTAAGGTCAAGGAAACCAAGGTCATCAATCACTCGACGAGTCATATAAAGTGGTTTCTTGAAGAATTCCATTGAGATCTAGTAAAGGACCAGTTAATGTAGATGATGTTTACGAGAGCACAATACGAGTCATGAATCAGTCTACCACTTGTAGAGATAACTGAGGTGGTTATTACGAGAGGAATAGGGGTCCTGATGCAGATTAGGGCAGAAGAGATAGTTTCAGAAATAGTCCATTTGTTCCACCATATAACCGAGATATCGGTACAAACATAGTTTCAGAAATGGTCTATATATGCCACCACATAACCGAGATATTGTTACAAACAACTCTAGAATTGAGGAGATGTTTTATCATTTGTTGAAGAAGGCAAAGACATAAGATAAAACTCTAAGGGGCATGAAATTCAATATTTCAAGCATTAATCAAAAGATAAAGTCTCATTCTGTGGCTATTAAACAACTTGAGCAACAATTTGGTCAAGTTTCAACTTACTTGAATCAGTGTCAAAAAGGTATATTGCTTAGCAACATAGTTCAAAATCCAAAGAATGAAGGGTAATATATAGTGTTTAATACTAGAGGTGGCAAGAGTACCATTAACCCTCCT
>DF362809.1:0-26335 GCA_000787875.1 Solanum virginianum
TAATGACAATGCATAAAAGAAAATTTTAAACTATCAAATCACCAAGAAAATGATTTGAAAATCTCAAATGTTTGTTGAATCGATCTTTAGATGGAAATCCTTTCTTTCTTTTTTTTTTCATGAATTTCATATCAATTATTTTATTGTGCACAAATGATAATTCAAATTAATATATTAACACTAAATAAGTATAAAAATGACTAAATTATATATGGACATACATTGATGAAGATTCAAAAGAGAGAACAAAACCACACAAAGCAACAAAATTGATTGAAGGGACAATTTTGTAGAGGCCATTGAAGATATATTATTTAGTGCTCAAAAACAAAAAAAAATATAATGTTAGAGGCCATTGAAGATATATTATTTAGTGCTCAAAAACAAAAAAATATAATGAGAAAAATAATTAAGAATTCTCTCAACTATATAGCCTTTTAAAAGTTCTTCATTTTAATAAGTGACAAATTAATGATTAATTTACCAAATTTTGTTTCCTATTTTTTATATACAGACTCAATATTGAAAATATCATTTACTTACCTTTTTCTCTGTTTTAAATAAACACTCCCCTTATTATGGAATTGGTCTCAGTATAATAACAGATATTAATTTAATTACTTTCTATAAAATTTTTGCAAATAACAGATATTAACTCAATTACTTTCTATGAAATTTTTAAAAATAAAATTGCAAAAGCTTAACACAATATTAATCTGCCCCTAGTAATTTTTTTCCTTTACTGTACCATGACGTCATTTAGGTACGTTCTAGAATTCTTTTATTTTTTAACGCAATAGAGATTATTAGAATGTATAATTAACAGCCAAACGATAAAATTAGACCTTCGAAAAAATAAGTTGATTAAGTGATTAATCTAATTAACTACACGCTTGACCCTATTATCATCCTTCAAGAGAGTTAAACTTACGTAAAATGTCATTTGTCATCTAGTTTACCAACATGATTAAAGTATACACTATTGATACACTTTGACTGTCTAATTTCTAAAATTCTTTTATATTGTTAACTTAATAGAAATTATTAGATTGTATAATTAACAGCCAAAGGTAAAATCAGACCTTCGATAAAACAAGTAGATTAAGTGATTAATCTAATTAACTACACGCTTGACCTTTTCATCATCCTTCAAGAGAGTGAAACTTACGTAAAATGTCATTCGTCATCTAGTTTACCAATATACACTATTGATACACTTTGACTAGCTATATTATGTATACATATGCGTATTATATGTATATTGTATATATAGTCTAGATGTATATGTTATATATAGTATATAAAGTGCTCATTATTTATACACTACATATATATTTTGTTTAAGTGGCCCAAAACATTGGGCTATAATTAATTTTCCCTTAGTTCTTTAGGAAAACATGCATTAACTTCTCATTGGAAACAACTACGATTTTAAGAGAGGATGCACTCGCGGAAACAATGAAATCATCAATATAAACTATATGATAAACTTGAATCTCTATCAATTATATCCTATATGATGTGACGTTGTCTGCTAGTAAAAGTAGTTGATGAATTTTTCTAGAGGAATTTTCGTATTTGGTCACTCAAAAATACCTTAATTATGTTTTATAACTATAGTTTGGGTAATTACATTTCGTAAGTATAATTATAACAGTGTTTGTATTACTCATACAACATTTGTATACATTTGTATAATTCACTATACAATTCGTAATGTTTGTATAAATCGCACAAATTATACAAAACTCAAACTCTAATTACAACTAGATATTTGCAGCGAACCGTAATTGATTCAAACTATAACTATATTAGCTAATTAAATAGTATATATTTACTTATCTGCGTAATATTTTCATCTTTCTAAGCTAAGTTTTGTGCTGGATTGGGTAAGCATTTTGAAGGTCCTCAAATGATGAGATGGGCCAATAAAATATACAACCCATGTATACTGGCTGACTTGGATTCGATTGACCCATATTGACAGCTCTAAATTTATTTATCGAAAATCAATAACAAGTTATTCAAACACTACAGTTACCTACATTTGGTTAGCATTCTGTAGTTACATACTCATAACATGAATACTAACCACTAAAGACAGAACGTAAATACTCTATATACAAGTAATATACAAAAGTATATAGTAATCATTCATTATAACGATATTTCACTTTCACTCCTTTTTCTGCGCATACGTGCACCCCAAGACATATTATTACCAGACTCCTTGTATGTGTTTCTTCTTTTTAACTCGAATAGCTGGGATTGCCAACAATTCTTCCATTCATCGGTGTCCATCATTGACTAAACGCAAACAAGAAACCAAATCAGCAGGAAAATCAAAGATATCAACAGTAGAATTCGCGGATATATCATTGTACAACAACAACAATAACAACATAAAACGAAATACATTCATGTAAATCCGGTGATTCTCTAAACAAACGATACTAAAACAATTGTGTTTCAGTAGAAGAGGACATTATAAAGTTGTAGAGATGCACTGAAAGGTAAAATTATCATAGTAGAATTACTTGTTCATCGTATCTTGATTCTACTAGCTCCCTTTTCTACTGGTGATCTATATGCACGTCTCGACGTATCAACTCGTCTCCACTGAATCAATTAAACACTCAATCTTATAAAATAATCATCTAGACACCTCCAAATATTATGCTCACATCAGCATCAGTATCCACGAGATAAGATGGGAATGAGCTGAATTGTTTAGTTATCAATCGAGACTAGTTAAAGTGTTTACTCTTCAATACTCCCTCCGTCTCATTTTGGTAACGTGCACATATCGAGAAAAACACTCAAACATAAAATTTAAACCATAGTTTTTACTATTGTCCTTTGTAAAGTCATAAATATATAGTTTAATTTATCTCCTAAAAATATAAAATTTTAATAAATGAAAGAGCAATATTAAAAAAATTTTAAACATTCACATTGAACTTTAAACAATTCAGCTATTTTGAATATTAAAAAAACTCAAAAATTAAGTTAATTTGAGACGAATAGAGTATTTATTTATGTATAATGCTTTATTTCCAAAAACTACAAATAATTTACAAAAAAGAAAAAAAACACAAAACTTTAATTCACTCACATATCCAAAAACTAAATTAAATTAACCAAAAAAAAAACTCTCTCAGTTCATTTTTACTTATCAAGGTCAAACTATATAAATTTTGATCAATTTTTTAAAATATATTTTTTCATATTAATATGAGAAGAATTGTAACTTATATTATTTTACATATTGTTTTCGTTTAGTCAAATTGGCTTTCAAAAACGAAACAGTAACAACTAAAAATAAAAAAACAAACCTCATCATTTTGGCACTTGTTACGAGGAGAAAATGTAAAATGAAGATCTTTGGTCATGTTTTTATCATACATATCTCTTGACATAGGATCCGATAATGTCTCATAAGCTTCCTGAACCCGGACAAAAATTTGGGTATTTTCCTCGACCCGACCCGGAGGTGATACATCCGGGTGGTACTTTCTTGCTAATTGCTTGTACGCTTTTTTGATTTCTGATAAAGAAACAGTTTTTTGAATACCCAAAAGCTCATAAAAACTTTTTGATTCACTAATTTCTAGCACATTGTTGTTAAGCTTTGAATGAACTTTCAAAGACCCATTTTGGGTTCTTGAAAATTTTGGATTTGATAGGGAGAATAATATTGGGGTTCTTAGATACATTTTCATGAAGAAATTGGATTGAAATTTGAAGCTTTTCTTCTCATACTTATAGGGAAGTTCGTGTCTGTTTCAGCAAAAATATTTTTGGAAAAAAAAAAGAAGAGACTTTTCTTTGTTACACTTTTTAGGTTAGGTAGGGTATAGTTTTTCTAAATTTTTGGGACCCATTTAATTGATAGTATTCACTTTTTAGTTAATAGCTTTGTCGTTGATATTTGTCTTATTCGCTCTGTTTTAAAAATAATAATTTATTTAAAAAATGTTTTTCTAAAAAAATTATTTTTTTATTTTTCACATGGCAATATTTTATTATATTTGATATAACTTTAATTTAAGATTATAAGACTAAAATATTTCCTTTATTTTTTTAAATTTCGTCTAAAGTTAAATTAGATTTTTGGCCTACCATATGGTTAGGGAATTAATGCATGAAGCATAATTAAAAAAATTACTCTTCATTCATCTTTACTTGTCTACTATACTATTTTCAAATGTTCAACAATACTCGTCCAGTTTATGAAATCAAAATATAAATTTATTCTTAATTCTTAGTTTATCCTTATCTATTACATTTTTTAAGACGTTGTATTTAATGTATTTAAAGCGTGATTTGATAAAACTACTATCATCTATTACTTCTTAATCTTTGTGTTAAATTAATTTTGAAAAAATAAAGATGGACAGAGAAAATATATGATAAACTTTCTCATTACAATTAATTTTGAAGAAGTCAACAAAGACTTGTCCACTTCTATACAACTATTGAGAGAGATAGAAAAAGCTTCAAGCTTTCCCAGTCATTACCTTAGGCCCACTTAAGTAAGAAAAATATCTCAAATGCACTTTATTTGCAAATAACAAGTTGTCCTTGATGGAATTATTGGAAAAGCTTAATGAAAGTTTTTTATGAAAAATGTCCAAAATGTGTTTACCTATACAATTAACACCCACCCACCATGGTAGACTCGAGAAATGTCATTTGCATGTATAAATATAATATAATATGGTGTCAATCTTTTTTCACCAAAAGTAATACAAATAACATATCCAGTGAAATCTCACAAGTGAAATCTGAAAAGGATAGAATATATGCAAATTTTACTACTATCTCATAAAAGTAGAAAAGTTATTTCCTAGAAACTCTGATATCAAAAACCCATAAATAAAATAGACTAAATATGACAAAAATAATACAGCTGAATAAATTGAAATTAGGTCAATAATGGTGTTATAGTAAGGATTACAAGTTGTACCTAATGTGTTTCTAGACAACGATTTTGACATAAAACTAAGCAGCCAAACACTGCCTACTGTTTTCACGTGGATGGATAAGATGTTACTCCAAATTGTAAAATACAAAATCATAACATAAATCTGTACGAAGATTTAAAGGAAAAAAAAACAAAACATAAAAGCTGTACATTGACAATGAACCATCAATGTTCAGTGTACAGCTTAATTTGGATAAGACAATAAATTTCACTAGATATTTTCTATATCGATGGTGTAAAAAGTAAAAAAGTTGTGATTTTATCCTATAATTCAAAATATGAATGACTCGACAAATTTAAATTTATACACATCACCATGTTGACATGTATATAAACGAATAAACATATGGATAATGTCTTTACTAATCAAAGTTCTGCTATTAAGTTGATGACAATATTACGATTAACCAATAAATGGACTCTACAATACACGTGTCAGAATGTAATTCAATTCCAATACAAGTATCAAATATCAAATATGAAATCAAAAGGATCTAGAAATTCACTACTTATATGAAAACACAAAACTACGCAAAACCCTTGCACCTAATCGATCATGGTGAACAGCAATGGATTCATCTAATCATAGAAAAGCAAAAAACCTTTTCTTCAATACAAGACCTTGTTCTTTCCCTCCTTAACATCAAATTTCTTCTATTAGTAATATAACACTTCGAAGAGAGCTTTTCAAAATTATTACGGATGTAAGTATTGAAATCGAGCGATTACAAGTGTTTTTAGCATGATTTACCCTATTTTAACAAAATCACAATCAATTTAACTTTCTTGGTGTTACTGGTAAACTGCCTTTCAATTTAGGTAACTTTCTTTTTTCATACATTCATCATTCAGCTTCGATTTTCTCTATCCTGAAAACTTGCGCACCCAAAAACAGAGAAATCCAAACAAGTAGAGCAAGACTCGTCTGGGAAGAAACATGTCAAATTATAGGATAAAACTAAACAAAAACCAATAGATTCCTCATTATACGCAATTCAAATACAGAAGGGGAAGTTGGTTAAAGAGAATCCACGTGCCACCCATAAATACAACAGATGCACATGCACAAGACTCCGTGAGCTAGCATGACGAGTATAACAAATAGAACAGGATGTTTGTCATACAGAGCTACTGAATCACACCAAACATGAGTGGATAGAGACCTCAAAACAAATCTAGTTGCTTCTGGAGACAATTTAATTTCATAAGATACAAATATCTTTAAGATCCAAGGGAGGGGACACATCAGGCAAATTCCAGGGTCAGAATCAGGTCTAAACCTGTAAGGGAGTGAAAATGGTATCAGCCAACACCATTTTTAACCAAAGGATAGCCCCACTAGGGAAGAATTGACGGTAAAGAAGGTTTATACACATTATGTTGGTGTATTGAAACTTAACCTGCAAAGGAAGAAGACTACCAAAAAATTATCTGCTGATATTTATTTCATAAATAGGCCCATACACACCTACACAAAGTGTATCTACTCTAAAGCTATAATCCTTGTCCAAACAAAAGCATCCTAGCAAAAATACATTGTTGAATCACCAGCCAAAATTAATGTTTCCTTGCCTTGCTGCTTGTGTCATTTTGCTAGTCATACTATAATCCTTAAAACCTCCAAGCACCCCAAAAACAAAAAATTGGAAAGCAAGGGAGAGAAGCAAAGATGAAAGATGGGGAAGGGTAAAAGTGAATGTACATGAAAGGCAAGGAAATTAGAAAGGTGACATCAACCACATCTAGTTTGACAACCGGATACAGCTCTCAGTCCCATATATCCAGCACCACCTAGAAAAAAAAAAAACAAAACGGAAAACCAAAAAGAAAAGGGGGGGAGAAAAAGATGGGCGGAGATTCTCCAGACAATTAACAAAGAATGCCTTCAGAAGACAATAAGATAGCCACCCCGAAATCATAGGAGTCAATGTAAAGTAAAAGGGTAATATGAGAATTTCCACAATCACATACATGAGACAGATCAATGAATTCCTCAGATCAGGTTATTTCATACAACATACATGTCATAGCATGCTCCAAACAAGTGTCAGCATACAGTTCAAACATGGATTTCATAGATAACATCCCCCCAAATAAATGGCTTGCCTCTATTTTCTTAATGCCTACTGTTTCTTAAGTGGGATCGTTTTCCTAATATTTGAAGCAACTGCAAGAGGTTCCAATTAATTTAATTAGTGTAACCCCAGCGGGACACCAGCCAAATAATATACAAGCAAGAGGCCAGATAAACCACCTGTTAGTCATTTTGGACAATTTTGGCTACTTAAATAGTGTGTGAACTAGAGCGTAGAGCAATAAGCATCATGTCCTTCATTACTCCAATTGCAAGGATAAAACCAGAAGCTAATGAATTCAACAAGATTTTACCTGTTATGGAACAACAACTGAGTTCCATCAATTAAAGAACAGATATGAGTATCTGTTTCATGCTCGATTCAGGGAGCATCATGCACTATCATCTCAGCAACATCTGGTTGCATTAACCTTAATAGCAGCCTGGCCTAACCAAACATTTTCAAGAAGAAAGAAAAAAAAGAACAAAAGGAAAAAAAGGGGAAAAAAAGGAGAATGAAAAAAGGGAGAAGAAAAGATGAGGAAAGAAGCAATGCAAAAATATGTGAAGATTAACAACCTATAACATATTTCTTCATGCCAACAATTTTCAGCCAGCAATTCTTAAAATAATTGTTCCAGAAGCAGCAAATGTCCTCCCATTCAAACAACCAAAATTATCAATAGCATACCTTCAAATACAATCAGATATAACTTTGTCCATTCAATTGATAAAGCGCCAACAAGAACCAGTCCCATAACCTGCATGTTTTTGGAATTTAACAGGCCCACCAAGCCACCAAATGTAAAAAAAATTGGAGCCTCCTACCGAATTACACAACATCACTAACTCATCATGCAAAAATAAATTCATAAGACAAGCAAGCTACCTAAGTAGAAAGCATTTTGAAACTACCCTATCATTAGTTTGCATCAATAAATGAGTACAGGAATATGAAGTCATAATAATGCTCAAGGACATTCAAACTCTTCAGTTGAAGGCACAATTCCCTCACAAGAAAGGGTAATTGATATACCTTCATTCATGGTACTGAGATTACTAAAAGGATATGGGCTAATTAAAATCCTCAAACAGACATACAATTAAGAAATTACTACCTACTGACAGAGGTAAAAGTTAACCATACATGAGCTCAAAAAGTAGTTCACAAGAAACTCAGCACAGTTGATCCAAGATGGCGCAAACTTGATATTCAACCTTTCAACTAATGCTACTTCACTTTCTGGTTATGTTCCATGAAGGACCTGCAAAAGAACCAAAAATAGGTGTTGTCGTCATACAAACTGCAATTAATTCAGTCTAACAGATCTTTCTGATCATCTGGTCAATCTATGTTGTGATCACGATCTTCCAGGGCACCATGGTTCCTCAATACTTTCTCATGTTTTCTGCAATGGTAAAATAAAATGTTCACACAATCGAGTATCACAAGCCATAACCCATAGATTCGGAATTTTTTTGAATTGGAAGCTATCAGTCACTGGATTACATTCCCTTAGCAGGATCTTCTTCCATCAAGTTAACCTCGGTTGTTCCATGATTATTGTCATCCTGCTTGGAGCTTCTCTGGTGAACCCCATGACCTCTCACTTCATCCTTTATGGTTTCATCTTGACCTGATCCATGCCTACTTTCAGAAGAACTTGATCTAGAACGTGCCCTACGCTTTGATCGTCGGCTATCAGAATGGCTTGCCGACTGTTTACTTTCGTGCTGCTTATCATCGACAGATCTTGACCTGGAGCGCTTTTTACTTCGATTCTTTGATTTCTCTTTTCTGTTCCTTTCCAATTTAGCACTTGAATGATGTTTTTCTTCAGGAGATCTGGACCTTGACTTTGAGCGAATTCTACTTCGATGCTTTTCTTCAGGAGATCTGGACCTTGACTTTGAGTGCCTTCTACTTCGATGCTTTCCTTCAGGAGATCTGGACCTTGACTTTGAGTGCCTTCTACTTCGATGCTTTGGTTTATCTCCTTTATTTCTGTCTAATTTATCACTTGAGTGATCTTTCTCTTCAGGAGATTTGGACCTTGACTTGGAGCGCCTTCTAGCATGATGCTTTCTTTTCTCTTCCCTGCTTCTGCTAGAATGACGCTTCTCTTCTGGAGATCTGGACCTGGAGGCTCTTCTATACTTTGACTTGCTTTCTTCCCCAACTCCTGGTGACATTTTCTTCTGTGCAACCTCAACAACCTGCCGTGATGCTGACCTTTCCTGATCCTTCTGCTTGGCTTTCTCACCCCTGCTTCCTTCTAACCTATCCTCAGACTGGTCCCTTACTTCAGTAGACTTTGATCTCGATCGCCTGCTATGCTTTGATTTTCTTTCACCGTCTTTTGGGGATGACTTACTTTTTCGTCTATGTTCAGGAGATGGTGACTCATGGCGAGAAGCTCTACTTGTCTTGAGAGCTGGACTTTCTCGGCGACGTTTTGGTGAGCCTGAATCATCACAGTAAGATTTTCTACTTCGTGGACTTGTGCTTCTACTTCTGTTTCTCCTTGAAACAGGAGAACGACGATCATAGAATCTAACAAAATCCCGTCTTCGACTTCTTTCATTACCATACCTAACATCCCTATATGGCCGCCTTTCATCTTCATAACCTGAATAACGCCGGGATCTTACAGGTGACCTGGATCTATAATCTCTTGATCTCCGTGGCAGAGGAGAGAAAGAACGGGATCTCCGCCTTCGCCTATAACTTATTGGAGATCTGGATCTGGATCGTGATTTGGATGGCGACCTGGATCTTGACCTAGCACGACTAGGAGAAGGTGACCTATAGCAGTGGAGCTCATTATTAGAAGACCAATACAGTTAAACAAACAAGCAAATAAATAGCAGATGAAGAGAAACTCTATACACTCTCAGTCACCTTCCTAGAAATTGCTCCAGATTAACACTTCCTACAGTTGATTTTCCACAATAACTAAATAAGGAACTATCAATACCAGCATATATTATAGGATCTCCTGCAGAACTGAAATAGATTATGAAACAATTATTCAAGGGTTTTTTCAAATATAAACCATAAGATGCTTGGAAGATTTACCAGGAAAGCCTTGTCGTTGGTCCCCCTCCCCCTCAAACACCCTTGTAAAACGTACGCTATTAGGAGATTCAGTAGGTCATTGTTGTAACTAGATTCCACAGTTCACATATAACTAATAAAGCAGAAATTGAACTTGTAACTGGTTTCTACTAGCGCCCCCCTCCTCCCTCCCTCTCTTTTCATTGGAGGGTTTTAGTGACCTCTTTATCCCTCAAGATCAAAGACAGCCATATCACAATTAACTGCCCGTTTGGATAAGTTTATAAAAGCAAACTTTTAAGTCAAAAGCTAAAAGCCATAAGCAGGTTATACCCTACTTATGGCTTTTGGCTTATATTTAAACTTTTTTGGCCTAAAGGTGAGTGCTTAAAGCACTTTTTAACTTTTCCAAACATCTTCAAAACTAAAAAAGTGTTTCAAAGCCAAAAGCACCTAAAACTAAGCTAATCCAAACACCCCCTAAGCCTATTATGTTGTCAATTATAATCAAAGCATTGAACTTAGCCAGCTATATGTAATCATTCTTGGCATCTACAAGTATGGATATGCATAGCTTAAACACACTTATTCATAAAAACAAGGCGTGACTATGTTCTACAGGTGCAATAAGTCCAACTTTAATAATTAAACAAGGTATTCCTGATACCAGTTAGATCAATTACCAAACACATAAGATATATTATAAGCATATAAGAAAAATACTTCAGGTGACATACTTAGCCTTATCATCAGTTTCCTTATCTTCAGAAACCAATCCATTTGCTTTCAACATCTTGCTTATTTCTGCAGCTCTTGCGGCAGCCAAATCTGTAGCAGTTTTCATGGTTGCAGCTCGATTAGCAGCTTGTTGTTCAGTCATAGCTTGCTGCATTAATAGAGCTTGCTGGAACTGCATCTGCTGCATTGCTACGGCTTGCTGCATCATCAAGGGCAAAGAAGAAGAACCCATTGACGAATTTAAGATAGCTGCCTTTGGAGGAAGTTGTTTTGCCATTTCAACATTTAAGGGGCGACCACCAACTTCTATATTGTTCAATGCTAAAGCAGCAGTTGCTTCTTCAGGTTTTGAGTATTCGATGTAAGCAAAATGTTTGGAATCAGTAATGCTACAATCAATGATTGCACCACAGAAACCAAACAGCTGTTTCAACTGATCCACTGTCAGAAGTGGGCTGAGATTGCTGACTTGCACAGTTTTTTTAAGGGATTCGGCCTTTCCATCTTTGTCACCTGATACATAAAGGGAACAAGTAGAATGAGGTACACTCTCATGAATACCTAGCAGAAATGTCTATATGCATTTTTAATTCTACAAATCATCTTTTATGATGAGTAGATTGGGGAAGAAACAAAGAGAGTTGTAAGAGCCTATCTGGTCTCTTTAAGCTATAGCAGCAAAATAGTTTGAAGAAACCTAAGTAAGAAAAGTTTATGTACAGACCCCAGTAACAACCAAAATATAAATTACTATTGGGCAATGATGGGAGATAGAAGTACCAGAAAAAAAATTCAAGAATCAATGTTCTAGTGGAGCAAGGAACTTTTAAGAATAACTCGCAATAATCAACAATTAGGAGGAATTTATTGATAGTAATGAGAGCTAGAAATACCAGCGGAATCTTTTCCAGACTGTGCTTGTGCCTGAGCAGCATGTGCTTGAAGAGCTTGTGCAGCAACAATTGCCTGAGCAGCAGCCATAGCAGCCGCAGAAGGTGCCATGGGCACTTGACTAAGCGTTCCCATACTGGTGGTTGCAGCTAGAGCAGTCATTAGAAGATTGTGAGGGGGATGATTGAATTTGCAATCAGTTTTTGCACATCGTCCGTAAAGGTATTCTCGGCAAACTTCCCCAATAGATGCTCCAATCCCAGGTAAAACTACACCTCCAGAAGCTCCAGGAACAATACCTGGTATCATCCCAAGCAATCCTGGGACTGCCCCAGATACAGAACCAGAATAATTTGGCATATTAGGCATGTTCTGGTTGACCATATTTGGAAATGTGGCTGACGGTGCTATACCCAATAGCCCACCAGTCGTACTGCCTGCGTGATACAAATACAACATTAAAGTCCTTAATATCTAGAATACAAAGCTGAATGTTTTAAAGCAAAACATGAGGATCAAATCCAACCTCCCCCCTCCCCACCCCCCCCAAAAAAAAAAACTACAGTAATCCTTCCTCATCATTCTACTGCTATTCATTAAACGGGAGCTTAGGTACTTGAAACAAATATTTTAATATTTGCTCAAGTATTCAATGTCATCAAAACACAATGCATCTACATTTTTCCCAGCCATGCTCTGATTAGTTCGTAAAAGAATAATATAGTAGGTCATAAGTACAGCTTCCTCATACCTATGTACTGAAAAAGAAAATATATAACATATTGTTACAGTTCCATGTTATAAGTCAACCATATCATTCCTTGTTCAACCTACTTCAGAATATTAATGAGAACATCACAAAACTAGAACAAATTTAGAGTAAGCACTAGAGAAAAGCAGTACCACATTTTATATAATAAGTTCTGAAGCAGATTCAGAAAGGGACATTAAAAAGAAAATATATGGTGAGTTTTTTGAGAAAAGAACAGAAAGTGGAGTAGTAATTTGAAACCTTCTCGCCACTTTGATGTCTTTTTGCTTTTATGCAACTCAAATACGGTAACTAAGAAATAAATCAAAGAATGAGTAACATTCCTGCTACGATGCAGCATCCACTTATGATCTCCGCTTCAGCCAAATCCACGCTCAAACCTTGTCGTCATCTCATCTATCATGGATATTCCTAAACTGTTTTCTATTTTCCTTCATATAGAATCCCTAGCCAACAAAACAAATCGGGACATCTAATTGAGTAATTTCTATTCTGAGTAATTGCTAATGGTAGGGTTATCATGCAATGGTGTTTTGGACGGCGAATAGCGACAAAAGGAGGGTGCCTTTTTGAAGTAGGGATCCAATTATATTAAAAAATTAAAATATTTAATTGCATATACAAATAATCAAAATCTCAATCTCAATACCATATAAGCAAATATTTCAATTCAAAAACTGAAAATAGACAGTAGATATTAAAAGTAAAAATACAAAATTAAAGTCACAACAATGAGAGAAAAACAGAGGCAGAAGTAACCCTGAAGTCGTCTCAACACAGGAAGAAGAAATCTTAAGAAGAAAAGAAATACCTATTGGTTAGACCTTGGAGTTGCTTGAAAAGTCTGGTGGCTGGAAAGTCTAATTAGGTCGATTGATTGGAGCCGGAGTCTAAGTCTAAGAGCGCAACTATGCAAATTTGGAAAGAAAATCCTAAAATTACCCTTTAACTTTTAAACCGTAAATTGGTCACATTTTTTTTTTTAAGGAAATACAAACGGTGACACCTTTCTCGACTTTATTGCCTCTTGCCTTCGTCATCATTGTCGCTATGGCGTTGCCTTTTGAAGATTAAGTAGCCACAAAGCTAAAAGGTGATAAAGGGTTGCCTCGCCTCATCTCTTGCCATTGGCAACAAGGCGATCACCTTTCACAACATTGTCGTGCAATGAGTTTTGAATAAAATTTATAGCTCTAACAGGAATTTAGAAATGTTGACAAAGGACAAAGACAGAGATCAAAAAAAGTATACATACTCATTGAAAGGCACAAAAGTGAACACTCAAGAAGACAACATTCTATTTGGATCCGAGCAAAATAATTATGGTGGAGAGATGTGGATAATATACAATAATTACGTTGAGGTGCTACATCTTACTAAGTAGAATGTCATATCTAACGCCAAAAAGCTTCATCAAACTTGCGACAACAGAAGTGGACTTTAAAACATCACAAACAAATAGGAGCCCCATATATTTTTTTGGAGGGGAATTTTCTTAAGGGGCTCGTATTGATTGTGATGTTTAAGTCAAATACAACAACTAAAAGAACTCCACAAGCCATCCTGATAACAACAGAAATTATCAAGACAATCCAACTAAATAGCATACAACAAAAATATGATTGACCAATCCCAATCAAATAGGACCTCATTTCAGCAACTCTATTGATACTAAATAATTTAAAAAGATCTTCCGTTTTTTGTAAAATAGCCAAAATCCAAGTAGTAATGCTGATTAGTGAATAGATTAGCTTAGGTTACACAATTCAATTAAGCCTTTATACAATTGCAATCCATTCATAGCCTTATTAAAAATTTAAAATCCAATCAACTACCCACATAACTACAGATCACAGTCACGCTTATACACAAATCAATTACATACTCACTTTGATCCAACTTATAGAAGTCAAATCAGACTGGGGTGAAAAGTATCTTTAGAGTTTAGATAATTGTCACCATTCTAAAAAGAGTACCTTTAGTTGTTAAGTCCAATATTTTTCTTTATCAAAAGCTATCATTAGATAAATTTACACAGTATTTTGAAAATTTTCCATTTTGCTCAATGGAACACAATTAATTCCAATGTTGAATAGTAATTCAAATTACTTTAATCCCAGAGTATCTCTACAATTATTACTGACCTACAATTTTCTAGACAAACAAAAAAGACTTAGCATATACTACACCTAATATAAGTTGCCATTGTCACTAGACCTTCATCCCAGCTAATTTTAGCATCTTCTGGTTACCAAAGTTTTCTATTTTTCACTAAGCTAGCCTACCTGACGGAGGAAGTATAAAGCAGTATGAAATTCACAAATCCAATTGAAGGAAAAAGCAAACCTGTGCTGAAGAAAACAGGGAAAGGACTGCCCATGATGGGCTTCCCATTACATTCTATATTCACCATATAGTTTCCTCTCTTCTGAACAATATAACTCACTGTGTATGTCCCATCACCCATATCCTTCACAATCCCTTCCAAATCTGATCCTCCAACTCCAACACCAGGTGAAACCCTAATCTTAACCTGAGCCCCACCATGTGGAACCTTACGACCGTCGGAATCCTTCGTCACAACGGTGAAAGTTGACGGAGCACACGCTGTTCCACCGGCGATGCCTGCGCCGGCTGCCGTACATTTTGTAGGGTCAACCGGACCGATCGGCTTCTCCGCGAGCCTTTTCTGCTCATATTCCTCATCGTCTTCGTCACTGTCGGATGCTGCTGCTGCGACTGAAGCTCCGACGTTCTTAAAAGTGGCTTCAAAAGCGGCTTTCGCAGCCGCATCTTTCTCTGCTTCGCTCTTAAGCTTCGCTTCCTCAGCTTGCTTCGCCCATATCGGTTTCACCGCTGCCGTCACTGTAATCGCCGATGAATTGTTCCGGTCAGCCATGTAACTTTAGCTACAAAATACGCCAACCCTAAATTTGGTGGCGTCAGGTAGAGGGAAAGGCCGAACAGAAATAGAAAAAAGTGGAGGTGTCAATCTATAGAAACCTCAAAGTTTTGGACTCGTATAGTATTAATAAACAAATTAGAGGTACTCAAATGAAATTATTCAAATACATAGAGTATATTTATTTTATACTACTTTTTTTCTGTATTTTTATTTTATACTTAAATAAATAACATTAAAATTAAAAAAATCAATTTTAATAGGTTTCAGAATCCTTCTTCCTCTGCCGCCTCCATCAAGTGCTCTCCTCGGAAAGAAATTCCGGCGAGTGTACTATCCCAGATTCCAGTGACATATCAGATTTTGACGTCTAACTTCAAAATTCGTCGAGAATTTTTTTTTTCAGGTGATATATTTTTACTTACACTTTATTATTGTTATAATTATTCTTACACTTTATTATTGCTATAATTATCCTTACACTTTGTATTCTTAAATTTTTATAGAAGTATGAAAATCTTAATAAAAAATCGAAAAAAGTGTTAGAAAATATTTTTAAACTCGACGAGAATATAACAGTGTATGTTACTCATGCTGCAGGTAATACTTAAGTTTGGTTAGTCAAAGAAAATGATATTTTGTAAAACTATCAATATTTTAAAAATGAAACAAATAATTCACGTAAGAATTTGAGGATGTTTTCAATAATTGTCTTAATTATAATAAATAATTATTAGTTTTCCCAAAAAGCATAATATATGTAGTTTATTCTTTTTCCAATTCCTAAAAATAAAATAAAATAAAATAGAAAAACCCATTTTATATAGTACGCCTCTTCTCTTTGTTAAACCCTTTTGTTAAACCTCCTCCTTAGCTTCTTTTTTCCTCTTCCCCATAGCAGAAATCTACTTACAGTTTGGGGAAGCAATTTGGATTCAGCAAATAATGGCAACTCATTCAGATATGTACGCTGTTAAATCTCTCAATAAATCTCCGGGTCGCCGGCGTTTCACTGTAAGTTATTTCTTATTTTCTGAGCTATTGTAGAAGGTATGGTAGTCGTGGATTAAGGTAGAAAGTTTTGTAGGTATTTGAGCTTCAATTTAGTGTTACGTTCCTGCTATCTTATTGTTTCAATTTCAGTTTTGCCTGTTAATTTTTCTTTTCTTTGTTGTTCCTATTGTCCTATTGAATTTTTTATATGGTGCAGTTCAAGACATTCTCAGAGCGGATTGAAGATGTTGACATTGATGTGTACAGAAATCTCGACCCTTTAAAAGCCGAGCCAGCTGAAGGTTCCTCCTTCTTCCGAGATTGCATTATGGAATGGAGAGTGCGTACTTTCGTATTGAAGATTTCTTTTACCTTATATGTAATAAGTGTTGAATATTTGGTCAATTCCTTGTTTTGGGGGAATTTCATTGTTACGACTTTTTTTTTCATGTTGAAGTACATTAACTTTATATTTCATCTGCGGAGTGTGAAGTTTTTGGTTTCCTTAAGAGTAAAAGTTGAACTTTAGAGTGACAGTTAGAATTCTTCTGTTTGGAGATTTTTTATATGGGCGTGAATTTGATGTTTGTGAAAAATTTTCTGCTAAACAATTCTGTTGATGATGTCTTGAGAAATGGAAGAAGCTGTTGTTTCACAAAGTTAACTTAGGAAATTAATTTTTTGCTTAATTCTTGCATCTTTTTGATCAGTTGATAATATTACTTTATTGGATTGAGGAAGATCCAAACAGTTCATAAGGGTTCAATCACGTTTGCTTTTCCCTATGAGGCTGTAAAACATAGCATGGTAACGGTTGGTAAAGAATTTTATAAGTTTCTCCATTATCCAAGTAGTTTTTGGACCTGGGTACGTGGATTTGGTTATAGTTTCAGTGCTTATAAGCACCAGGTCTAGCACATTCAACTCTTAGAGAAGTTTTTATGTAGTTCGACACAGACATGTCTAAGCAAATGAAGAGTTTATGCAATATAGCTTCTGACTGCTTTGCCATTTGATTTTGAAGTTGGTTTCAACTGCTTTTGATTGTTCTTTTCCTACCTTTTAGGATGTTTATCTGTTCTTTTTTGGATTTCCATTTATTCTCTCTGTTTTTCTGTGGACAAAATAACAGGAATTAAACACTGCAGAGGATTTTATTTCATTTTATGAGGAAGTATTTCCCTTGGTACAGACACTACCGCAAATTATACTGCAGAAGGAACTGATAGTCGCAAAACTCCTCTCAAGATTGGACATGAGAGGGAGACTATCCCTTGAGCCAATCCTCGGGTATTCTGGAAACTTACTGAATTCTCTCAAGGATGATTTTCTTGGTTTTTGCTTTTGTTTGTTTTATGAACAGTACACCTTCACCTCTTATATCTGAAAAGATTCGGCATACTATAAAAATAGCTTCTGATTGACCAAATTAAGAGCTTTATGAACAGGGAAAGACTTCTTAATTGACAAAAGGAAAAATGAACAGGGACAAACCTATTCAGGTTCCTTGATTTGTTCCCATCTGGATATTACCCCTTGGTGAGTGGCTAAGTTGCTCGGACTCGGGTGCGGATCTATGGGCCAGATTGCCTATGGTCTAAATTTTAAGATTTGGAGACACGGATCCATGTATGGATACATGTTCTGGGATTAAGATAATGCAAATATCTTAAGATAGAGTTATAAAACCTTAATTATGAGATATTATGTGGAAAACTTGAAAAAATATTGATCAAGAGGAGAATTCTAGAAGGAGATAAAAAGAAAGGAATGACAATAGAAATTTATACATACAAGATATTCCATTTTCTTCAATTTTACATTAGTTTTTGTTTTGATTACAAAGTTCATTGAATCTATCTAGAATTTCTCCCTTGAATTTGGTTAAAGTACCAAAAATTGGTTGACTGGATTGGGTACGACACTCGCACCCACACTCACGTTGTGTCGGTACGGTGCAGTACAAAAAGTGAAGAGTCCGAGCAACTTACGCTAGTGTAAGAGCTCCCAATATGATGCGTGGGTTAGGCTCATGTCACGGGCTCGAATCCCGCTACTGAAAAGACCTGGTATTTAAGTGGTGCAGGAAGGAGGATTTTGCCTACCATGTTTTGAACTACACACCACTGTCCTCGGATATTTCTTAGTTATAACACAATAAAAAAGAAAGAAGAAAAATATTACTCCTTTTAGTGTTTTAGAGGCATAAATGCTATTTTGTTATCTACTTCAGAATCACGATAGGCTCTCGAAGCTCCTAAAAAATTCCTAGAAATGTAAAGTTTCATTCATCAATCTCCAAAAAATAATTGGTAAACATGACCTTTTGCGGAAGACTAAGAATACTAGATTTTTACTATCTTTAAGAGTATAAAAAGCTATGGCGATGCACAAAGCAAGCATGCAAGGACGGTGTAAATCTTTGATCTACCTGTCATTATCCATGTTGGGTTGACTCCTTTTTAGAGGCAAGAGGACCTCTACGGATATTGACTGACCTGTTGATAGGCTATAAGTAGGCCGTTTGCTATTGCTAAAAGGGTTGTTCGCCTTTATACGGCTTGGCTTCGCTATCGCTTGTAACAGTCGACAATATTCTTGCCATAATTGAATTCCTATTATTTAGAGAAAGGGTTGTTCGCCTTTATACGGCTTGGCTTCGCTATCGCTTGTAACAGTCGACAATATTCTTGCCATAATTGAATTCCTATTATTTAGAGCTAGAAGCTTAGTTAGAAGCAATCAAGATGAGGTCGCGCTGCTTTGTAGACAAGGCTCATTTTGTACTTTACTTACGAGCTCGTCTGGTATTCAGTATTCACCCTTCTCCTCTTGTGCATTTTGCTATTGCTTTGCTATATGCTATTGTTCCCATCGTTTTCTTAATAGAGCACAGAGATAAAGTGCTTGACTGTTTTGTTTTCCTTTTTATTGTCAAGTCCATTATTAATGAGCTATATTTTTCTGTAGGTTGATTGCAGCCTTATCTAGAGATCTCCTGGAGGACTTCTTACCGTGAGTGCTGCTTCTATCTGATTTTCTTCTTGCTTCATGCCAATGAACATTGCGCCATTGTGGGGAATTGTTTAGCACCTTGCTTATAGTTTCGCGGCAGTAACATTTGGAAATAGTACCGTCATTTCTGGGAACAATTCCCCAATTGTGGCCCTTGCTATTAGTTTTTGGATTGATATATTTCATTGGCATCTGTTAATTACTATGTTCATTTCAATTAGTTTGTGTTTCATTATCCTTGTTTATGTGTTTCCGTGGTATGTTTCTTGGACTCTTCAAAAATGTCAATGAGTGCATGTTGGATTCTCCAAAAATAGTGCAATTTTGTGGAATCCAACGCGGGTCCAACATTAAAAGCGAAGAGTCCGTGAAACTTAGTTTCCCTGTGCTTCATCTGTCTAGTTCAATGGTGTTGTGAATGGTAAAGTTATTCCATATGACCTCGAAGACATTAAGTATCTGTGGGTGTGTGCACTGTGCAGATCAACCCTGTCTTAGTACTTCTACAAGTTTGGGCCTGAAGAACATATTTCAACAGTTTTGTCCGTATCTTTGTGCTAGTTTAGTCCAATATGTTCTAATATTTAAGTAAGTTTATGTATTCAGAACATTTTTTTAGTTGTTCCTTCAAAAATTCTATTCACATTTTTGTTGCCAGCTTTCTCCAGAGGATTGCGGACTCCTTGGTGTGTCTTCTCAAAAGTGGTGCTGATAGAGAACCAGATATAATTGAGCAGGTACTGTATTTTCCACAGAGTGATCTTTAGTATACGGCCTTCAACGTTATCTTCATATCAGAAGACTTCTTAATTGACAAAAGGAAAAATGAACAGGGACAAACCTATTCAGGTTCCTTGATTTGTTCCCATCTGGATATTACCCCTTGGTGAGTGGCTAAGTTGCTCGGACTCGGGTGCGGATCTATGGGCCAGATTGCCTATGGTCTAATATGATGTACCTGCAAAAATATCTTGTTAAAGATGTTGTTGATGTTCTAAAGTAAGTTTACCAACTATCAAAGCTTCACTTGCAGATGTGATTGTGATTCTCTGCCAATTCAGCAGATCATACTTAGAAGTTGTTCTCTGCCAATAATTGGAGCTTCCACTTGTTTTGGGTGTTAGTAAGTAGCTTATCCCTCTCTCTTTCTCCTCAGGGTAACAGTACAATTAAGATACTATCCCAAGGAGTATGTCCACGAATTTATGGCCGACTCAGTATCATTCATATTGAGGAATGCTCCTGTTAAGCAGCTTATAAAAGGTATTCTACCTGTGTGCCTGTTGATTCCTGTTCATGGAGAAATTTCTATCTGTAGAGATTTAGTTACAGCAAAAGAATATTTGACCTGTTTTAAGTGATCATTTTCAAAATGTAATAATCAACTGTTTCTATGTCTGAGCTTCTTATATCACTCCTTTATGACCCTTTGTTGATAACTATCTTATAGCTTTTAATGTTTTGGGGTTTAACAATTTCATCATCTCCAAGTTCAAGGATTGAAATACATGGAAACTGGCATAATTTGTGTTTATGAATTTGTTAGGTGTTATTTCAAGTATATCTGTTATGGCTGTATTCTTGTTTGCCACTGGAGACTGATTCACTATTATATATTATTGCCTTTCATCATATTAGACTCTTTGGCTGAGCCGGGAGATCTCTTCTAATTTCCTTCATTGTTAATTTGTTATCATCCTTACTCCCAGTCCTATTTATTTCATGTTATTTTGTCCTCTTGTGCTATGTATAACATTCATATGGTCACATAGGCAATGCAGATACGGAGAGAGTTAACATCACCAGCTTTTGGTGCTCTTAGTTTTGCCCCAAGTAGATATGATCCTGCTCATTATTTAGACTCTTAAATTTCTAATGATGTTCTGATGATACAGCTTGATGCAGGACTGTATTGTGTCAATTTATTATTACGTTTCTTAAAGCTTTTGGCAGAGAAGTGCAGAAATATCAGATTTCAAATGGTGAAGTGTTATGGAATGGGTTAACTGTTATTTTGAAACAATATATTGATCAAGTAAAACTGGTTTTTCTCTTTTAGGTGCGTCATCAGTGAGGTAGTTGAGAAGACTAGGAAAGGAAGCAAATTACCTCTTATGACTCAGTTTCTTTCTAGCATCTGGGTTTGCCATTGTGCAAGTCAAGAATCAATCATAGAAGTGCTGATTGAACCCTGATAAAAACCGAATGACAATTACTCATAGACCATTTGTTTCTAAATCAAGAAGTAAAAAGAACTGACTAGTAAATAAGCTTGTAAAAAGATTTCTATAAACAAACCCCATAAACAGATGCTCAATGCCTCTGGCAATTCTCTCTTTGATATGCCAGTTTCATGGGAATATAATAGTAAGAACCCCAGACTGAAATTTAAAAACATTATTCTTCGAAAAGAAGTGTTAAATATCAACAAATTCGTTATGAATGCTCTAAATATTCTTGAGAAGTCCAGTGAAAAGCAGAATTGGGCATGTGAAGAGCATGTGAGTCTTTTTAAAGACTTAAGCATCTGAAGATAAAAGAAACATTCAAAAAATCAGAATGACTTGCCTTAGTCTTTTATATTTTTGGTGTAAACATGATATGGTGGGAGATATAGAACTTTTTGTTGACTTTATAGGGAAATTGTAAAGCTCCATAGACTAGTTCCTATGGCCTTATGTTTTTTACCTCTCCAAAAATATATAGAACTTTTTGTTGACTTTATAGGGAAATTGTAAAGCTCCATAGACTAGTTCCTATGGCCTTATGTTTTTTACCCTTGTGATGTAACTGCTCACTCTCATCTTTGTTTGGAGGATGGAATTATGTGAATATACTGTTACTCGTTTCTCAAAAAAAAGATATTCAGATTTTCTGGAAATCAACTCAAGAGGTATCACTTTGCCGTTCCTTCCAGTTCTGATCTCTTTTGTGTATCATTCTGTTCATACATTTTTTTTTGTTTTTATGATGGGTGATAAATGTAAGCATACTGCTAGCTTCAGCTAAACATTCCTTACGTCTGTAAACTTCTTGAAACCAACAGGAGTGAGGAAGCTTATGTTTGAAGTTGCAAAGAAACCATTGGCAACAAGAAAGTCTGCTGTTAGTTCACTATTGTGGTATGTTGTGAGAGGAAGCTCCTCAAGGTTACACTCAAGGGCTGAACAAGTGTTTCGCCTGCTGATTGACAAGTCTTTATTTGTAATAGGTGACCAATTCACAGGGGGTAAGCTTATCTACCATTGCAGTACTTTCTATTTTGCTGCCTGCAGAAAATTGGAAGAGCTAGCTTCGTATAAAATTGTATTTAGATCTTTACAACAATAACATACCCAGTGTAATCCCACAAGTGGGGTCTGGGGAGGGTAAAATGTACGCAGACCTTACCACTACCTCATAGAAGTAGAGAGGTTGTTTCCTGGAACCCTCGTCTCAACAACCCATCAGCAGAATAAACTAGATATGACAAAAAGTAAAAGAAAGGGAACAACAAATATGATACAACTAACACATAAACACAAATAATGACAACAAATATTGTAAAACACTACTACTCCTTTACTACTACTAACCACTTAACCCTACCAACCAATTAGCCTACTACTCTAATTCGCGACCTCCACTTCTTCCTATCTAGGGTCATGTCCTCGGTGAGATTAAGTTCCGCCATGTAATGTCTAATCACCTCTCCCCAGTACTTCTTTGGTCTACCTCTACCCCTCTATGTATCTCCTAAAACCAACCTCTCGCACCTCCGAACAGGAGCATCAGTCCTCTTTCTCTGCACATGCCCAAACCATCGCAGTCTCGCTTCCCTCATCTTATCAGCCACCGGCGCCACCTCTAGCTTCTCCCGAATGGTCTTATTCCTAACCTTGTCACTCATTGTGTGACCACACATCCATCTCAACATCCTCATCTCTGCCACATGCATCTTCTGGACATGTGCTTTTTTGATTGACCAACACTCTACCCCATACAGTAAGGATGGTCTAACCACCAATCTGTAAAACTTACCTTTGAGTTTAAGTGGTATCTTCTTATCACATAATACTTCAGAAGCAAGCCTCCATTTAGTCCATGTTGCCCCAATGCGATGTGTGACATCATCATCGATATCACCACTATTCTGGATGATGGACCCCAGATACTTAAAGTTTCCCTCTTGGGGATAGGTTGGGTGGCAAGCCTCACATCAACGTTTGCTTTCTTTCTATTTTAGGGTGTTAAATATTGTTTGGAGCAATAAAGTTGTTAATACTAACCTTACAATCTGTCATATTGTTGGCTCTTAACTTTTCTATTTGACTTGTGTGTTTTGGCAAAATGTAGGTGCTGAGGCTATTCTTGAAGTTCTTGTTCTAACACTGCAGAGATTATGTGAGCAATTGGAAGCTACAGAGTTGGAGTTGATGTGGGTTTGCTTATATGAGGAGATAACTGAGTGTGTATCTCAAGGCCATCTATTGCACCTTGGTCGCCTTTTGTCCCTTCTTGTTTCTACCCTGCAAGCTAGTTATATTCAGAAAATTTCTGGTACGTTATAAGCAATGTTCATGTGCTTTACCTTGTACCTTATGAAGTGATTTTCTAAGATATTGTGCTTATTCCAGATTACCAACGGGTGCTTCAATTGGTCCAGTTACTTGTACAGATTTACATTCTGCCTTATCCTACTGTGAAGGCAATTGATCAAACATCAAGCATTGTTGACAAAGTTATGCAGTCAATACTTTGCATTCTTGATGGTCTATATAGAAGTAATGATATTTCTTCTCTCTCTTCTGTTTCAATGCAATGGGCTCCTGTGTTTGATTTGAGGAATAAGAGGTATTGCCTTTCTGAGTTTGCTTTCCAGGTGACGTTTCTTGCTTGTTTCCCTAACAATTGCCTAAATGTTGTAGTTTGCTGTCTTTTGTTGAAGATCTTCTATTGAAGGACTCTTGCATTGTCCATTTCTTCAGAACTAGCATTATAAGGTACTGTCTTTGTCCCTGGCTTTGCATTTGCACATGAAAGCACACTTCATGGGATGAATTGTGGTTGCTTTTTTTTAATATTTCTTTGCATGTGATAATTATTGGGTACTAACTGATCTTTAATCTTCGAATGACATTTCAGTGCATTAAATGATATGATAGAGATTTCAGAAGAAGAAGTTATATATTTGCTGCAGATCTTTCTTAAGAGGCTGCCAGTACAAGAGCATAACTTCTTGGTTGAAGTTCCAAATGAGAAGCTTTCAAGAATTCACAGTTTTCTCAAAGAATCCATTGGCCGCTGGATCCAGCGGATACAAAAGAAACCATATTCTATGCAAATTGAAGAAAATGAGTTATCCATGCTGTGGGGAATCATAGGCTGTTATCCTTATATAGTAGGTGGTTCAGTGAATGAGTCGTTGCTAATGGACTTGGTCAATGCTCTAGATGAGCTTTTGAGTGCTGAATCTGGTAAGACATGTTACCTGAAATGAGTTAGAAAGGGAGAAAGTTAGCTATACTAAGTTCTATACCACCTTTTGCATTTGCGGGACCAAAATAAGCAAATAGTTCACACACGAACTGCTAAATTTTAATTGGGGAATTGTTCATGAGATGGAACTTACTGCCTATATGCTAGAATGTGACATCTGTTTCTAAAAGAAATGAATCTTTTATGGACTTGTTGTTGTGACCTTTTCCCTCCTAAAGTATAGTGAATTTTTTGTCACTAAAACTTTCTACATGTCTCTGTTTCTGACTGTCCTTTGTGTGCTTTGCTTTTCTTAGCTGACATTGCTGGGCATCCCAGAACTACCTGGCAGAGCTTAGTTGGTGCTGCATTGGGTTCTTATTGTAAGTCACTGGCCAATCAAAATTCTGGATGTGATGATTCTGTCATAAGCAGGTTGTTATATCTGGCAAAGAAGCACAAAACATGTTCTCAAGTGTTGTCTCCAGTGGCTGATTTTTTGGATTCAGTTTGTGGGTATGGTTATATGAGTTTGAAATCAGGTTTGGTAACACTTTTTTCTCTTCCTTTCAGTTGGTAACCCTTTATAATTATGCTTGAAGGTCCATAATCCAAGCTGATGCAAGCACTAAAAAGTATCACCCAGAGCTTGTAATGAGTAAGTTGGTGGATGCCTTAAGCGTGTTTGCTGCAAATTTGAGCCACCAGGACAAGAGTTTGCGTCTTTCGACCTTGAGAATATTGTGCCACTACGAACCTTTGGCTGATGTCAGTTCTACTAATGAACGATCCCTTGAGAAGAAAATGAGAATGGATATTCCTCAGACCACTCTTGTGGACTACCATGACAATAATGTATGAATGTGATACCTTCTCCTTTGTTATATAATTTCTTCTCTCGCTAAAGTTTTCCTGGTTACTTCCAGGTGATTCGTCTCCTACTTTTGATTGAACAAACACCTCTTTCTATTGCAACCAGTAGAAAAGTCATCCTACTGATATCCAAAATACAGATGAGTTTATCTTCTGGAAGGGTAACTGAAGAGTATATGCCTGCTATTCTTAGTGGAATTATTGGAATCTTTCATAACCGTTTTAGCTATTTGTGGAATCCAACATTGGACTGCATAGCTGTCCTCCTCAGTCAATACTTTGGGCTGCTATGGGACAGATATATTGAGTTCTTTGATCAGTATCTGTCTGTTTTTCTGGGTTCTCATGATGAAGCTGTTCAAAGCAAGGGGGAATCATTAGAGACAGCTAATAGTATGTACCATTTATTTTATCCCTGACTGCAAAGATAAATTTGATCTATTGGCTAGTTTTTCTTTTAGTTCAGATTGTCCGAACCTGCTATTTTGCTGAAGGACTATTCGTTTTCGTTATATACAACGGTTTCGCTTTAGTGTTAATTACTGTGATTTGTATCTGCAGATTTGAATGGAAGC
>DF362809.1:26405-40283 GCA_000787875.1 Solanum virginianum
GATTTGAATGGAAGCTTCAGGTCTTATGTCTGCCCAGTGGCTGATGGTTCGGCGTGTGCAACAATTTTTTCTTTATTGATTCAGTGTTTACAGAAAATTCCATCTGTTGCTGAATCACGTTCACGACAAATTGTACCTCTGTTCTTGAAGTTCTTGGGCTATGATATTGAAGATCTTAAGAGGTGCATTTTATTTTTCAACTATAGTTTTTAAGGTTTGGGGAAAGTGTGTGTGGTTCGGTCCTCTCCAATTGACCCATGCTTTTCTACTTGTCTGGAAATTACAGTGTGAAATCGTATAGTCAGGAGGGTTGCAAGGGGAAAGAGTGGAAAAGTGTTCTTCAAGAATGGTTGTCCTTGTTCAGACTGATGCGAAACCCTAAATCTTTTTATCTCAATCAATTCTTCAAGGAGGTTTTGCTGTACAGGTTTGCGTTTTTGGATTGTTCTCAATAGTAAAAATTAGTGTTACTTTATTAAATCTTATTTAAGGTTACTTATTTATTGTATTCTTCTTCTTCCTTTTTTGGGCGGGGGTGGGGTTTCAGACTTCTTGAGGAAGATGATGCTGATTTGCAAAGTAAGCTCCTTGATTGCCTGTTAAATTGGAAAGATGACTTTTTACTTCCGTATGATCAGCATCTGAAAAATCTGATTAATTCAAAAAGTCTGAGGGAGGAGCTCACGACATGGAGCTTATCTAGGGAATCAGGTCTTGTTGATACAAGGCATAGAGTTTTCCTTGTGCCTGTTGTTATCAGAATATTGGCTCCAAAAGTTAGAAAGTTAAAGGCGCTCGCTTCTCGTAAGGTATTTATCAAATTTATTCATTTTTCTCTGCCCTCTGGTATCATAGCTTTCTCTATACTCGTGCTTCCTATTCTTTCTGTTTTCTTCTTTATATACCATTCCAGTATAATACAGTAATCCGATCATTATTTGTCTTAGCATGCAAGTGTCCATCATCGAAAGGCGATTCTTGGCTTCTTGGCTCAGCTAGACGTTGAAGAGCTTCCTCTTTTCTTTGCCTTGCTGATAAAACCCATTGTATCTGCTTCACAAGGTGCTTCAGCAAAGAGTGCATGGCCCTGGACTACACCTGAAACCCTACAGCATGGGCTTGACTCGTTTAGTGTCTTGGAGCATTTTTCTAGAGATTGCATCAATGGCATGTCATGGAAGAAGAGATATGGTTTTCTACATGTAATTGAGGATATTGTAGCTGTTTTTGATGAAGTGCACATTAGCCCATTTCTCGATCTGTTGATGGGATGTATTGTGCGTCTCTTGGACAGCTGTACATCAACTCTTGAAGGCACAAATAATGATGATGGGCTGTCTGATCATGGTCACCAAGTAGAGGATAAAATCACGGTAATGTCATCATTTGCTAAGTCTAGCTGGTTTAATTCTAGAGAAAAGAAAGGACTGATGTTGTTGCCATAATATCATTAGGTAGTTGGCACTAAGAGACTGCTTGGATTGGCTTGTTTTAAGTGCTTCTAAGCTATAATAGTTTTTAAGCACTTTTGGAGTGTCTGGGTGATAAAAGAAGTGCTTATAAACACTTAGTTTTAAGCTAAAATGATAAAAATATGCGAAAAATAAAAAGCCAATCCAAACAGGCTCTAAATTTTAATAGCAAATAATTTTGTATATCCCTTGATTTGGTTTTTGGTGGTTGACAGTGTTAATATTCCTTTTCTTGGCCAGATCACCCTTGAGCATTAACCTAAAAGAGGTAGCTTTTCAGAGGGCGGTTGGTCAATTATTCAAAAAATTTATGGCTTAGAATGTGGAAGGGATGGGAGATACAAATTTGCGCATTTTCCAGTTAGAGTAAATGTCATTTTGGTTATAATAAGCCACAGGAACACTGTATAGAACACCGTTTTCTTTTCATATGTTTCTACATTTGGTCTGGAAAGGAATTGAAGAATTGTAAGCTGCTGCTAACATAGTTTTCCTCTATATAATTTCTGAGAAAACTAAAGAGAGACACTGTATTTGGGTGTGGTTGGTGGAGGAATATTGTGAATTGGTGGGAGGGTTTTTGTGGACATATTTCATATAAGGTTGGGAGCAGAAGTAGGATTAGTTTTTGGGTGCATAAGCGGTGCAGGAAGATCAAGTTGAAGTATGTCTTTCCTAATTTATATATTTTTTCATGCCAAAGAGAGATTACAGTCCAGCAAATTTGTAGTTGTCATGTGTGATCCCCTGGGGCTCAAGAAGATGGATAAATTTCACAATTTGATTTGTTTTAAACCAATTCAGTTTGAATTGGTCTTTTTTCCATCACAGTTATTGTGCAGAGACATCTAAAATAATTTATTTGACTTATTGATTGGGCTAGACTCACCAAACAACTCATCCGATGCATGGAGTCGGCAGGAGAAGGGAGATGGTTTATTCACTATTATTAGCTCTTCTCTTAAGTGATTACTACTTACTAGTGAGAGTGAAATGTACTTTCCCTCACGACCCCATTTGGATCCGTAGAGCTCTGAGGAAGGTTAGATTTTTGTATGGCTAGTGTCTAGTGATGTGATTTTAACAATGGAAAATCTGTGAAAGAGGAGGCTTACTGATGTTAGTTGGTGCTTTTTGTGTAAGAGTGAAGATGAAAAATGTAGATCTTCTTCTGCATTGTAAGGCGGCTACTCGGTTATGGAGGGTGGCCCTTAATTTGTTTGGGATGAAATGGGTGATGGTGGGTACACTGAAGGAAGCTGTGCAAAGTTGGATCCATAGATGAGGGAAGAGAAGCCCCAGGGCATGTTGTATTGCCCCTTTAGCAATCACATAGTTCATTTGGAAAGAGAGCAGTAGGATGGTAACTGGAGGCACGGAACTAGATTTTATGAAAATGCAAAGTAGTGGTCGGTCACCAGTTTCTTTTTGGTATATTTACGTGGTCCCTATTTTCATGGAGGATGGGATCTCTTTTCTTGAGAACCATATTCTGTTTTAGATTCTCTATACTCGTGCTTCCTATTCTTTCTGTTTTCTTCTTTATATACCATTCCAGTATAATACAGTAATCCGATCATTATTTGTCTTAGCATGCAAGTGTCCATCATCGTTTTGATACAGGATTTCCGTCAATTGTTAAATCAAATTATGTTCCTTATCAAGAAAAAAGGAGGCTCTGTATTTGAAAATTCTATATGAAAAATCCTCATTAACCAATGTCTTTGTTTTTGTGCAGACAACCATGGCTGCAAAGCAATGCAAGGATTTGAGATCTGTATGTCTGAAGATCATCTCTTTTATCCTAAGCAAATACGAAGATCATGATTTCAGTCCTGAATTTTGGGATTTGTTCTTTATGTCAGTAAAACCCTTAGTTGCTAGTTTCAAACAGGAAGGTGCTAGTAGTGAGAAGCCAAGCTCGTTATTTTCTTGTTTTCTGGCTATGAGTAGAAGTTCAAAACTTGTGCCTCTTTTGTCCCGAGAAAAGAATCTTGTACCTGATGTATTTTCGATGCTAGCAGTCTCAACAGCATCGGATGCCATTGTTTCCTCGGTTCTCAGGTTTGTGGAGAATCTGTTATATCTTGATGTGGAGCTGGGTAATGAAGACAACCTGCTTAGGAGATTACTGCTTCCTCACATTGATGTACTAGTATGCAGTTTGCATCATCTTTTTGTACATGATGGTGCACAAAAGAGGTATGACAATGTGAAATTAATTATGTTGCTTTATTTTTTCCCTCTTTGGAGGTTGTGTCAATTTATGGAACTTCAACATGGGTAAAGTATGCATTTTGCGTCATCTTTTTGTTCATGGTGGTGCACCAAAGAGGCATGACAATGTGAAATTAACTTCTTTGCTTTAGTTTTTCCGTCTTCGGAGATTGTGTCAATTTATAGAACTTCAACACGGGTACTATGCTCAAAATTGATCCATATGCTGAAAACGATTTTCTTGCTTGTTTTAGCTTGCTGCACAAATTCTTAAATAACTAATCCACGTAAATAATATATTTGTTTACTTGCCACTTACTGGCCTCAAAATTGTTAATTAGCTGGTATGACAAATTTTGACAGTCACCTCAGAATGTGACGTCTCGATCAAAATGTGTTATCTTCACATCAAATGTGGATGGATAATAATGTACATATTGCTCAAGTATTGTCTGACCACAGTTGACTTGCATCGGTAACTGTAGGACTCAAATATCATCTTAAAGAATGTAGTGGCACTCTTAAACAACTATCCAGGTCGGTGAAGGAAAATTCCTTTTTCAAGAAAAAGTACTCAGTTTTTTTTTGTCAAAAAAAAGAAAAGAAAAGAAAAGAAAAAGTACTCAGTTGTGTCTGAACATTCTGAGTTTTATAAATTATCTCACTTATGCCTCGTCTATTAATTCTTAATACTTCCTCGGTGTTCTGTTCCTCTTCACTGTTGTTTTTCTTCTCTACTATTTAGAGCTTCCAACTTAAGTTCTTGTATCGGTTTGTTCTTTTATTTTATTCATTTTTTCTTAAAGCGATGGGGATCAGTGATTCGTTTCAATCCCCAAGACCAGGATCCTTAGTTCCTTGCTTATCCTATACCTGGACTTAAAATATGAGCAGGAGAGAAAGGGAGGGGGGAGGGACGGTGAGATTGCCTATATATGATAAAATCCTGTTCTTATGTGCCAGTATGGAGAAGTAAGCTTATCTTGGTAATTTGTAGTTTTCTGGCTTTATCTTCCATAGTTCTCCCACCCCACAACTACAAGAGAGTGCATGTCATCCACCCTGTATGGCTAAGTTGACTTGGCATGCTTTTTATGTAACCAAGTGTTATATGAGATGCACCAGCATCAGTTCTCCATTTAACTGTTGCATTCGCTTTTCCAGGAAGATTGTCAAATATCCTGGGGAAAAAGAGCTCACTGTTTTCAAGCTTTTATCAAAGCACATAAAGGGACCGTTGGCTGCAAGGAAGTTTCTTGATATCTTGCTTCCGCTTCTGTCAAAGAGATCCAAAGACCCTGGTCAGAGTCTCCCAGTTTTATCTCACAGTTATTGCTTTCGTTTCCTTTATCTTTTCTAAAATTACTCTTCTTTCTGCTTGCAGAGATATGTGTAGGTACTTTACAGATTATTAAGGATATTGTAGAACCATTGGGTAGTGAAAGCAGTAAAAAAATTGTCAAATCTGTTTCACCACTCATAATCTCCGCTGACTTGGATGTCCGCTCTTCTATATGTGATGTTCTTGATGCTGTCGCAGTGCATGATTCTTCTGTACATCCTACGGTAGTACTCGGTCATCTAGTTTCTTTTGAACTTGTTGCTTTAGGTGTTTGTTGTCGTAAACGCACCTTTAATTTCATACAGGCAAATCTACTTCGTGAATTGAATGCTACGTCTACTGTAGAGTTGGGCGATCTCGATTATGATACCGTAATTGCTGCTTATGAAAAGATAAGTGCAGATTTTTTCCACACTGCACCGGAAGAGCATGCATTGATTATTCTATCACATGCTATACATGATATGTCATCTGGGGATCTTATTTTGAGACAGAGTGCATATAGATTGTTGCTTTTGTTTGTTGAGTTTTCTAGTCAAATGCTCAATAGAGAGTTGAAATCTGAACAAGAATCTTCTGGAGCCTGGGTTAGGCATATCCTAAGCAACTTCTTTTTGAAGCACATGGGTAGTGCAATGAACAAAGAAGATACAATCCAGAAGGTATGGAATGCTAGAGCTGAAAAAGCTCTAGTTATCTGGTTACCTTTCTCTATTTTCCTCTCTTGCCTTTGATTTCCTTTTGCATTTTCCAACCATCAACACTTGAATCAGTTTTTTGAATTACTAATGGTTATTCACACCATGCTTTTTTCCATCCATATGTCTCAAGGTTCCTCTCACCATCTGGTCAGTTGACCCAGGAGTTGAGTGAGGGACATTATTAAGTTGTAGTGGGCAGGGAATGTATTTCCATAAGGATTGGAATTTCTGCTTATGTTGGTTTTCTGATTTTAGGTATGGATTGATCTACTTTAAGATATGGTCCTGAAGCTTCCAACAGTGGAAAACTTCAAATCATTTGCTGTTCTTTACAGTGAAGATCCAGAGCAGGACTTTTTCAACAATATTGTGCATTTGCAAGTAAGTTATTACCGCACCATTGGTTTTTTGGTATATGCTATATCTACTCTGCAAGTTGTTCTTAAGTTGATGTGCTCCATTTTATTTATGCTTCTCCATTAGTAGTATTCAAAGTATTAATTTATTGCTTTAACGGGAAGATTCTTGAGGCCCTTGAACCTTCTCATGATGCTATTTATTCTCTCTTTTCTGAGAAGGCACATGGTCCAAAAATTAGTCCTTTCCGTGCTTTCTCACCTTATGCCATTATGTTTTGTTTATTCAGAGACACAGGAGAGCAAGGGCTTTGTTACGCTTTAAGAATGTCGTCAGTTCTGGAAATTTGTCTAAGGTGGTTACTTGCCTTCTTTTAAGCATCAATTTGTGCTCCGTATTGCTAACCTGTACTGATAAGTTGGAAACAATTCTGGTGCAGGTTCTCATAAATAAAGTATTTATCCCTCTTTTCTTCAAAATGTTGCTAGATGGGCATGTTGGAAAGGGTGAAAATATTAGAAGTGCATGTTTGGAAGCTGTTGGATCAATTTCTAAATTCATGGAGTGGAGACCGTATTATGCATTACTCAATAGATGTTTTCGGGAGATGACACTGAAACCAGATAAACAAAAGGTGTTGTTGCGGTTAATAAGCTCCATTTTGGACCAGTTCCATTTCTCAGAGACTCCTGATCATGTCTCCAAGGATTCTATGCAAGATATTCAAAATTCTTGTTTGTTAGAGTCAGGCAAAGTCATCAGCTCTTCTGAACTTGCGGAAATACAAATGTGCCTCCAAAAGGATATGCTTCCGAGGGTACAAAAGATGTTGACTGCTGATACTGATAATCTCAATGTAAACATCAGTCTAATTCTGCTTAAGTTGCTCAAGCTACTTCCTGGAGACATCATGGAATTGCACCTTCCATCTATAATGCATCGCATTGCAAATTTCCTTAAGAATCGTTTGGAAAGTGTTCGTGATGAAGCCAGAGCTGCTTTGGCTGCTTGTTTAAAAGAACTAGGGCTGGAGTACTTGCAATTTGTTGTCAAAGTCTTGAGAGGCACTCTGAAGAGAGGATTTGAATTGCATGTTTTGGGATTCACTCTCAATTTTCTACTATCAAAATTTCTTCTAAATCCCAGTAGTGGGAAGTTGGATTATTGTTTAGAGGATCTTCTCTCGATTGCAGTAAATGATATACTTAGTGATGTTTCAGAGGAGAAAGAGGTTGAGAAGATTGCTTCAAAAATGAAAGAGACTAGGAAGCAAAAGTCATATGATACCCTCAAATTGATTGCCCAAAGCATAACATTCAAAACGCATGCTCTGAAGCTGCTTGCGCCAATTCTTGAGCATCTGCAAAAGCAGCTGACTCCAAAAGTAAAATCAAAATTTGAGAAGATGTTCTCTCATATAGCTTCTGGAATACAGTGTAATCCTTCCGTAAACCAGACGGAACTCTTTATCTTTGGATATGGTCTTATTAAAGATGGCATACGAGATGAATCTCCTGGGCATGCAGAGACACCAACTCCAATGGAATGTAAGCAAAAGAAAGATGGAGTAAGCAGCCAGATTGCTAAATCAGATAAGTTGGTTAGCATTGATCCACGATATTCCCATCTTGTTACCGAATTTGCTCTCGGAGTGCTTCAGAATTACATGAAGAACATGAAATTTGACAAGAAAGATGAGCAGTTGTTGTCAATGCTAGATCCATTTGTACTATTATTGGGTGAATGTTTGAACTCTAAATATGAGAATGTCATGTCTGCCTCAGTTAGGTGCTTATCTCCTCTGGTGAGGCTCCCTTTGCCATCACTTGAATCTCAGGCGGAGAAGTTAAAGGATTCATTACTGAATATTGCTGAGGGTTCAGTAACTTCCAGTAGTCCATTATTGGAGTCTTGCGTTAAGTTGCTAACTGTGCTTTTGCGTAGCACTAAGATCACTCTTTCTACGGATCAACTTCATAAGCTAATCCAGTTTCCTCTTTTTGTTGATCTTGAAAGAAATCCCACTTTTGTGGCTCTTTCACTGTTGAAAGCAATAGTGAGTAGGAAGTTGGTAGATGCAAAAATCTATGATCTAGTTAACCGTGTTGCGGAGTTGATGGTGACTAGTCAAGTTGAATCAATCCGTAAGAAAAGCAGCCAAATTTTGCTGCAGTTTTTGCTGGACTACCATATATCCAAGAAACGTCTTCAACAGCATCTTCATTTCTTACTTTCAAACTTAAGGCAAGGACATAAGGGCACAATCATAGTTATTGATAAAATTTATGATGGTGACATCTCTGTAATGATGTTTTTGAATTTTTCAGATATGAGCACTCAACTGGAAGAGAAGCCATCCTTGAGATGCTTCATGCTGTTATAATGAAATTCCCAGTTAGCATCATTGATGAACAATCTCAAATGTTTTTTCTGCATTTGGTGGTTTGTCTGGCGAATGATCGTGATAACAGAGTCCGTTCGATGACTGGTACAGTCATAAAGTTACTTGTTGGACGAGTCAAGCCCCGTTCCCTCCAGTCAATTCTTGAGTTTAGTCGATCCTGGTATCTGGGAGATAAACCACATTTATGGAGTGCTGCAGCACAGGTAAATGAGTGAAAATCCTGAACTATTCTTTTATTTCAACTACGTTATGCCCGATTAGCTTGATCGTGGAGCAAGTTTGGAAATATTGGAGAAGGATTGTGAGTTCCATATGTCATTCACTTTTTCATAATCTTTTATGTATGAACAATGAATTAAATACCAGGAAGATGGATGAGCTGCTATCTCAATACTTTGTCATGAATGTGAGATGTAATGTCTTCCTCATTAAAAACAGAGAAACATGTTTCACGGCTTCATCATTTCTTTTGCAGGTTTTGGGGTTACTCATTGAGGTACTTAAAGATGGTTTCCAAAAGTATATTGACAGTCTCTTGCCTGTTATGAGAAACATCTTGCAATCTGCTGTTAATGTTCTTACAAATAAGCAAGTGGATCTACCCAATGATGCAACGATTTCATCTTGGAAAGAAGCATATTATTCACTGGTTCTGTTTGAGAAGATATTAAATCAATTTCCTAAGTTGTGCTTCAGAAAGGATCTTGAGGTATTTATCCCTTTCTTTGATCTTTTGTTAGATATTAAAGTGACTATACTACTAGGTACTAACTGATTACTTCTGTAAATATGACAAAAACAACATCATGAGCATTTGTAAAATTTGAGACCCCAATTACAAGGATTTCACTGGGTATGTTGTTGTTGCCTGCCATCCGGACTTACTCTATTGGAATTACATGGAGCTAATGGATATTCTTAATTGGTTGAATGTTTTGTTGCGACATTGTTTTGATACTCTATTGCACACATTGGATGTTTGTTTCTGTGGAATTTAACAAGATACTGTATCTTCTATAGAATAGATATTTGTCTCTGTAGAATAAAAAAATAACAATACTTTTTATTTCTGTCCTTTATTTCATTAGTGATGCTGTAGTAATTGGATATCAGATTGCGTTAATGCTGCTGAATATCGTTATTTCAACTATGGTTTTAAAATATGAGATAGATGAAACCAAGTCATCTGTAATATGTCCAGCTTAGTATACATGCGAGGGGACTTATGTGAAAACCACATGGCCTCTTTTTCCAGATTGCCAATACTTTGTCCTGTTCTGTGGATAAATTCATATTTGATTTCTGACTATTATTTTTACTAATATATCAATAGGATCTATGGGAAGCAATATGCCATTTGCTTTTGCATCCACATCTGTGGTTGCGCAACATATCAAACCGTCTTGTAGCTTGCTACTTTGCCACTGTGGCTGAGGCTTGTAAAGAAAACCTTGTACTGCCAGAAGAAACTTACTTTTTGATGAGGCCAAGTAGACTTTTCTTCGTAGCTACTTCTCTTTGTTGTCAGCTGAAGGTGCTGCAGGCTGATGCTGCTGCCAGTGATCTCATTACTCAAAATCTTGTCTTTTCAATTTGCTCTCTGCATTCATTCTTAGGAAAACATGAATGTAAAGATAAGTTCTGGTCCACCATTGAACATGACGAGCAAGGTCTTCTACTTGAGGCTTTTCAACAGCTTGATTCAAGAAAAGGGAAAAACATCTATTTATCTCTTGTGTCTGACCTTAGTGATCAAGAAGATGAAAGGCAGCGCTACTTGGTCATTTCTTATTTGCTTAAGACAATGGGAAAGATTTCCCTTCATGTGGAGGATATGCAGGTGGGTGGTTAATTAAGAGTGTCTCTGTTTGCTCGACTCGCAAAAAATTTCTTAGCCTAGTCATTGCTATGTGATTTACTTTCTCATATTTTCCAAATAAACTATTTTGGGTCTTAGTCTCCCATATATGGTGCTAGGAGTGCCTTTTCTCATGCTGTGGAATGTGCACAATTTTTTGCAGATGAAAATTATCTTCAATTGTTTCAAATCAGTATCACCAAAGCTTATAGATCAGAGTATATTGTTGTCCGCTGAAGGTGAGGTTGATTGCCAAAGCTTTGCATATCATATGCTGTTGCCCTTGTACAAAGTTTGTGAAGGATTTGCTGGAAAAGTTATATCAGGTATTATCTCTCATTGAATCTCTTGCAAACTTATTGTTTCAAGTGTCCATACTATCTTAGGCTCAAAGTGGCAGTTGCACAAGTTTATGATGTTACCTTTTAAGCATTTGATTCGTTTATAATCCAAGGGACACACTTCATTTGGAAAAAAGTGATGGAACCATGCAATATGCATTGACTCTCTGGAATTTCAAGCAGTTTAAGCAGGCGTTTAGATGTGATATTTGAAACATTAAGTATTTGGAAGTTGAAGTTGTGTTTGGACTTTGGACATGTAGAAGTTGCAAGTGGAAAAATTCACTTGAAAAGCTGGTCAAAATTATGTTATCAAACTTAAAACTCATCTTCAAAAAATCCATCGAATGAATAACCAAACACACTCTTGATTTGGTTTTATTTTTTGATAAAAGGGAAAATAATTACTTCCAAACGGTCCTCAAGTTCCCATGAAGTAAATTCTCCCACCATTTATTAATGCTCTTCACTTTCTCTTTGGCTTCTGAGTACTAAATTTTGTAGTCCTTGTATTATTTGATATATTATATGATGATTATGTCTGCATCATTTCCTCCAGACGACGTGAAGCAAGTGGCTGAAGGAGTGCGGGGGAGCATTAGCAATGTTATAGGAATGCAGAGTTTTGTCCAAATCTACAGTCATATAAGGAAGAACATCAAATCGAAGAGGGATAAGAGGAAACGAGAAGAGAAGGTGATTGCTGTTGTCAATCCAATGAGAAATGCCAAGAGGAAACTGAGGATTGCAGAAAAGCATAAAGCACACAAGAAGAGGAAAATGATGGCAATGAAGATGGGAAGATGGATGTAGTAGAATGTGTACTATTTACTAAAGGGGTACAAAGCTATTATTAAGTATGAACAATTGAGCATCGATCTTCGATAACCGTAGCTTCTATAGAAAATTTTGTTCAATTTATGTAATCAACTTTTCCATTGTATAGATCTAGCTGGTTTCTTGAGTTTCACTTGAGCTTAGTTAAGAGAATTGAATTAATTTTTTCATTGTATAGTGAATATAGTGGCTCTTTGATTAACCTACAAACAATGCTAGAGAACATTGTAAGTGAGTGAACAATGTAATTTCATTTAAACTTAATGACTTATCAGTACGGGGTCGATTACTCAATTTTCCGTTACCCTCTAAGAAATTATCGCAGTTATTTTTCCATAGTAAATATATTTGTTAAATAAATGCTTATGTGTGTGCACTCTTAGTTAGACTTTCATATGTTTCTTACCCTGATTTACGGTAACGGAATTATTAGCTTAACTAGAGCTACAAAATATATTTTGTTTGATAGGAGATCATTATATTGGTGAGTACAAGTGAAGAAAGGGAGCATGAAAATCAATTATTATTTCAACCCTGAATGAATCAATAGCTTATTGATCGAATGATCGGCTAATGGATTAGAATATTTATACATAATTATTTGTCCAATAAGCAACTTTACATCCTATCATATAAATCTTATAATATCCTTTTTTACAACAACTACTAGATATGACAAAAAGTAAAGGAAAGGGAACGAAAAAAGTGACTAATAACTAAAAGCACATGACAATACGTAAATATGATACAATTAACATATAAAAAACAAATAATGACAACGCATGATATAAAACACTACTACTCCTCTACTCTACTATACCTCATGACTAGATAACCATCTAACCCTACCAACCAATTAACCTACTACTCTAATTCGCGATCTCCACTTTTTTCTATCTAGGGTCATGTCCTCAGTGAGATCAAGTTCCGTCATATCTTGTCTGATCACCTGCCCTCAGTACTTCTTCGGTCTACCTCTACCCCTCCATGTAACTCCCAAAACCAACCTCTTGCACCTCTTAACAGGAGCATCGGTACTCCTTCTCTGCACATGTCCAAACCATCACAGTCTCGCTTTCCTCATCTTATCAGCCATCGGGGCCACCTCTAGCTTCTCCCGAATGGTCTCATTCCTAACCTTATCACTGCTAGCGTGACCACACATCCATCTCAACATCCTCATTTCTGCGACATGCATCTTCTAAGCATGTGCATTTTTAATTGGTCAACATTTCACCCCATACAACAAAGATGGTCTAATCACCAATCTGTAAAACTTATCTTTGAGTTTAGGTGGTATCTTCTTGTCACACAATACTACAGAGGCAAGCCTTCATTTAGTCTATGCTACCCCAATACGATGTGTGACATCATCGTCGATATAGCCACTATTCTGAATGATGGACCCCATATACTTAAAGTTTTTCCTCTTGGCGATAAGTTGAGTGGCAAGCCTCATATCAAAATTTGTTTTATCCCTAACCCCAGATACTTAAAGTTTTTCCTCTTGAGGATAGATTGAGTGACAAGCCTCACATCAAAGTTTGTTTCATCCCTCTCAACACTGAATTTGCACTCCAAGTATTCAGTTCCGAATCGTCCACCAAAGATGTCGCTAGATGGGGGTTTTGGTCCTGCTCAGTTTGAATCCTTTGGACTCTAAGGCGCGTCTCTAGGCCTCCAACCTATCACTAACTTTAGTCTGAATCTCATCACATACATCTAGCAATTTATTGTGCAAGGAGAAGTCGTTTTATAATCATGATTCAAGCATCGATAATTTCTTTGATAATCCAATTGCATATTGTTCATTCACCAATCAAAATCATCAATCCGAAAAAGCATTCATTCGTTAAAAAGTATATTTATCCTAATTTTCATCCAATGAAAAATTTCGCCATGTTAACTAACAAGGGTGGATCCATGATAGACGCTACACAACACAACTCAATAACTTTATTCTCTAGCTATTGAAAAATTCACTTTTAATTGAAAAAATACAAAGAAGGTTAACATAATAGTTGCACAAGAATAATACACACAAATCGAGAATTGATCCAACACCACCACCAAACACATCCCTTCAAATTGAAAGGATACAATCTCTTCCGATTCAGCAGTGTCCAGATCTGGCATCTTTGCCTCTTCTTGTTCAGGCAACCTACCGCTCCGTGGGGTAAAAACCGAGGAAAATAAAGAACGTCAAGAAGAAAGGAACAAGGTCTTACGGCACGATCACTATATCTTTGATTTTTCTTTATCTCCCCTCGGCTTGAGCCGAGTGGATGATACGTGGCGTGGTATACCTGATCGTTTAGTCAACAAGACGTACGTAAGTCGACATAGCTC
>DF362808.1:7641-26586 GCA_000787875.1 Solanum virginianum
ATAGATGGGCTTGACCTGACCCAGTCCAAGACCTGTTTTCCTGTTGGGGCAGTCATGGTAAAATTATCATAACTTTTTACTCCAAAGTTCGATTGATGCAAGGTTTTATGTGTTACAAACTATACTTCTATACCTTCAATGTCATAGGTCATGTCTACTCTAATACCTTATACTTGGGAGGTATGGTATGAGATATTTGACCTAAATTTAAGAAAGATTACACAAAGAAGCTTACAGTACCTTTTTCCAACCTTTATCTTGCAACTTTCTTAACTCTAAACAACCCATTATTAGAAAATTATACACTTTTAGTCCCATCTAATATGAGAAACTTAATTTAAACATTCCAAAATAGGTGAGATGCCACTCGAGCCATTTGTTTAATCCTGAATATGTGTTAGGGGATTCTTTTGACCTAAAACTTTAAGTCCTTAATATTAACACTTATTTTCTATCTTTATTATCCTTGGATAGTATATAAAATCATATATGCCATATATAACATGTCACACTATGTATATTATGGAAGATGAGAAACATGGGGCCTTACAATTTGCCTGCGACAAGGAGGCATTTTGATTCTATATAGGTTATTATTGATATAATAACAAAGTCAACTTATTTCCTAACAATTATGATGACTTATGATGCGTAAAATAATTCTAAGTGGTACATTCATATGTGTTAGATTGTATGTGGTTTCATTAGTTATTATTTTGGATCGTGGTGCTCAATTTACTTCACACTTTTGGAGATATTTCCAAAGAGACCTTGGTATGAAAGTCAAGCTTAGCATGGACTTCCAAACACAAATGAATCATCAATCCAAAAAGACCATTCAAATGCTTGAGGATATGCTTAGGGCTTGTGTTTGGAGTTTAAGGGTAGTTGGGATTAGCATATTCCACTTATTGAGTTTGCTTACAATAATAGTTGTAACTCTAGCATCGGAATATCTCCCTTTAAAGATTTATATGGTAGATGTTCTAGGTCCCTGATTAGGTAGTTGAAGGTTAAGAAAATGGCTTTAATATATCAAGATTTGGTTATGGGAGCTTTGAAGAAGGTAAGGTTGATAAGGGACAAATGAAGATTGCTCAAAGTAGGAAAACGTCATACTCTGATGTGAGGAGAAGGGATCTTGAGTTTAATGTTAATGATTGGATATATTTGAAGGTCTCATGCCACGAAGGGAAACTTGAGCCCAATATATGTAAGGACTTATAAAATCTTAAGGAGAATTGGCAAGGTTGCCTATGAGTTAGAGTTATCTATGGAGTTGAGTATGGTTCATCCAATTTTCCATGTATCTATGTTGAGAAAGTGCATAGGTGACCAAAGTTTTATAGTGCCTTTGGAGGTTATGGGAGTTGTTAAAGATAACTTTGTCTTATGAGGAAGTTCCAGTGGAAGTATTAGATAGGCAAGTGAAAAGTTTGAGAAACAAGGATGTGGCTTTCATTAAAGTCCTTTGGAGGTATTAGTAAGTTGAAAATGCCACTTAGTAAGCCAGAGTGGACATGAAAAAGTGATACCCTTATCTCTTCCACTCTACTCAAGCCTAAGGTAACAATTTAATCCTTTCTATCTTGTCAAGTCTTGTACTTCCACCCCTCTACATCATGTTGCATGCATACATACTTATAAGTGACATATTTTGATGATTTATGATGCATAAGTTTGAAATTTCATGAAAATAATGTTTAAGTTGCATTGATGCATTCATGTAGGCTAAAACATGTCTAATCACTTTTCTAAAGTACATTTCTATTACATTCGGGGAAGAATGTTCCCAAGGGGGAGATATTGTAACACCTCCTACATAACTCAAAAACTGCTCTACAGTATATTTCTTAAATATCTTAAAATTTGTGTGTGATTTTGTAAATCCAATTTCGTATTTTTGGGGGGGGGGGAAATTATGTAGGAAAGCAGTGGTCTTCAATTTTTAGGTCACCCGTATCAAAAAATAATTTTTTGGGTGATCTAGGGCTTAACCAGCAGAGTACATGACCAGTTTGTGCCATGGACTTGATCTCCCATAGTATAAAAATGGCCTAAACTCATTTATAGGATAAAACAAGAGAAAATTAAACTTCCTGCAAAAATAGATTGTGCGGGAACAAGTCTAGGTCGCGGGCTTGGTTCACCATAGGTGAATGTTTTCCAAAAATTTTTTGTTTCACTAAAGGGAAATTGGGGAATAACTCAATACCTATGTAGATGGGAATTCCTTATTGTTTAGCTCTTTCAAGCCCTAGAACTCACAAAAATGCACTCAAAATCATCTCTAATCTTCATCAAATCCTTCAATTAAATTTAAGACTCTCAAGGACTCTCTTTGGATTTCAAGAATTCAAGTGAAGCCCATAAGTCCTCCCAAGTTTTTCTTCAAGAAAATCCAAGTTTAAAAGATATGGATCTTCATCCATGGTTCCTTTCACCCATGGAGCCCAATCCTTCTATTTTGTGAAAATTGCATGATTTTAAGCTTGAATACTTTATGGGTTCTTCGTATTATGCACTATAAACATGATTTATGTTTGAACTTAAAGTATTGATTTTATTATGCATGAATACCTATTGAGGCTTGACATTGTGATGAAATTTATGATACTAAAGCTATATACTCTACAATGCCATGAAAAGCTATGAAAGAACTTGTGGGTTTTAGTTGGATTTTATGATACCCAAATTGGGGCTTTACAACAATGTTGGCGGGTTAATTTAGATGACTTTTAAATGAATTGACTTTACTCCTCTCATGTGTTATACTCTTGAATTTCATAATTTTAAGCTTCCAAGCATATAACACCATGTATGACTAAAGTTATATAACAAGTCTCTTATGTTGATGATATAATTATGGCAAATTATGCAAGAAAAAAACCTTACAATAAATTGATGGCTAATAAGCATTCTATGAACTTGTAGCAATGTTGTAAATATTATGAATGATATGAAGTCCTATTCTTCAATATTATGATATGATGTTTTGATGAGCTACTATTAAGATGCTACCATGAGTTATAAAATTATGTAAGATATGATTAAGTATATGAATTGACTATTCTGTGAGATTATTGTTTTAGCACAGAGAGATCCTTGGTTGGTAGCCATTGTCCCTAACCTATGTGCTACCATAGGTTGTGATATTGATTTCCCCATATAGGCTTGCACCTACCAAAATCGCTAGCCATAAGGTAAGGACATTTCTTAAACCTACCGAAAAGGCTATATCGTAAAGTAAGGATACCTTGTGAAACCTATCAAAAAGGCCATGCCATAAAGTGAGTGTTTTGGTCTACCTTGGCAAAGTAGACCACTCCTTGTCCAATGTGGAGTGAACATCGAGATTCCAAGCAGTAGCTCACTTGGTCTTATAGGTCGAGTCCTTGGTCTTGTAATACACATATGTATGTATATATAAAAAAGAAGAGAAGGATGTAGAGATTTCTTGGCCCTATATGCCAATTGAACCAATCTAAAGTAGCCACCCTTAAGGTTCTCAAGCCTAGGGCTTAGATGTGACCGACGAATGGGGAACCTAAAGGAACCCCAAATAAGCCTCACAGTATATCATTACACATCCTTGATCGCGGAAGCAATTAAAATGACAATGAGAAATTAGCATAAAGAAGGGAATTGGAACTAAGGGTAAACTTCCATATCATAACATCAAGAAACAAGAGAGTCAAAGCTCATAGCATTGTTACATAACATGTCCAACAACACCTCTGCTACATGGATAAGAGTGGGGGCCACAACAAACAACTGGGCTCACACTCAGAATCAATACATAAATAAAGGAAAGATAATCTTAGTACATAGCATGAGATCATAAGCAACGCCCCAAGAATGGAGGACTCACCAATAAGCTTGAGAGACAATCGTACTAGCCACGTGGAGGAGGTGGATGATCAAGCGATGCATAGGTTCCTATATGGTGACATCATATAGGCATAGAGTATGCATTAGTATGTTTGAATGTACTAAGCATGTGGGATACAATGCAACAAGAGATAGGCATCATAAGCAAAGTGCATAATCATAAGCAATGAAAAACATATTAACAATATGACATGTAAGAATGATGTTTGAAGTAAAGCTATGCTTACAATCCAAATCAACTTGTATAGTTCATAATACATAGTGTGGAAAGAAATCTCAACTGACATAAAATAAGACCAAGCGAGCTACAACTTGGAATCCCAATGTTAACCCTCCATCGGAAGAAAAGGGGATCTCAACTGACATAAAATAAGACCAAGCGAGCTACAACTTGGAATCCCAATGTTAACCCTACATCGGAAGAAAAGGGGAAGTTACTTGCTAAAGTAAACCTTCTAATGCCTAAGTGGATCCCCTAAGCCTTGTGTGAACCGGTTACTTGCCTCTAGTTCTTGTACTCGAGTACTCGTCTCAAGACCTCATATTTACGGTACTTGGGGACTCACCTCTAATCCCTTCATCTACGATGGCATATAGTTCTAGGACTTGGGGACTCGCCTCTAGTCCACTCGGTGCTAAGTCTAATCCCATGGAATAGAAGATAATTATACTTAATAACTTGCAATAAACATAGAGACATGGCATGAGTAGCCCTCAAAATCATTGACCTCAACTAGTGACCCTAACCTCAATCATAAGAATGGGTCATCATCAACATTACCCTCAAACATTAGCACCAACATCAAAGGTTCACAAGAGGTATAGTCTTAAGAAAGAGGCTTACTCTAGCCCTACAACATCATCAACATTTTCAAGATTTAAACACATCTTTAGAAAGCTTGTAATAATCATAGAGTCACAAGAATCATAACTTAACCAATAGATCATCAAAACTTAAAGAATCCTTAAAAGACATTTTATCAAATACTTGGCGTGTGTGTAATGCTAGTGTAAAACCACGCAATTCAAGAGTATTATCATGCTAAGACATCCAATGTAAAACCATTAATAGATACTTGGTAACACCCTCAAGCAATATACATCAAAATCGTTCATCAAATCTCTCAATAGATCTTAGATTCGTAGCCCAGAACATAGTAAAACAGTCACAATTTCATAAAACCCAACATTGTGTACAGTGATTTTCATAATAAATGAGATGCATGAGTAAATCATCTTTAAATCATGCAATTTCTAAGAAAAGGAAGCTTGGGCATCATGGGTGAAAGAAACCCATGAAAGAAACCCACATACTTTGACATTGGAGAGTTTCTTGAAGAAGATTTGAAATGGAGACTTGAGGCTTGAATGAAATCCTTAGATCTGGATGAGATTTGGAACTCTTGAATCTTGAGGACTTAGGGCTTGACTTGGTTTCCTTGAATTCCAACAAGACATCTTGAAAACCCTGAGAATGGATGGAGAATTTGATAAAGATTAGAGAGGATTTTGAGAGGTATTTGGTTGTTTTTTAGGGCTAACAACAGCTAGACAATGAGGGGTTTTCATGTATATAGGTATAGGGTTATTACTCAATTGCCCTAGAGTAAAGAACAATTTTCAAAAAAATTTTAACTAGTCAGCGTCAAGTCCGCGTCACGGACCTGTCATGGGCAGCTACTATTTTGGCAAAGTTGGACTTGGGAAATTCTACATGAATTTTGAGATATTGAAAGAATGCATCATAAAGTCTTTCTAAGCTACGTAGAGGGGTGTTTAAATATACCCAATTTGAGATATAAAGGAATTACGATTATGGGGGCATTCCTAGGCAAGTGTAGGGAGTTTCAATGTCTCCCCTTTGGGAACGTTCATCCCTAAATGTCGAAGAAACGTACATGAGAAGAGTAATCATTAACAAATCAACCCCAACAAGAATGCAACAACACATTTAAAACACCATTTTCAAAATCTTATCACAAGTGTCCAAATCATCATGAACTTGTTAACATAAACATGAATGCATGCAAGTGACATGGGGGCTAGAGCATAAGACTTGGAATCATAAAAGGACTTGATATGTTATCATAAGCTTGAATAGAATGAAAGAGGAATGAATATTTCTCTTGCATGCCCACTCCATCTCCCCAAGAGGCACTATCGACTTGGCGATTCTTCCAATGGGCCTTGACGAACACTGCGTCCTCATCAATCAACTTCTTCATCCCTTCCATCCAATACCTCCCCCAGGACCTTCTCCTAAGCCAACNNNGACTTGACGAACACTGCGTCCTCATCAATCAACTTCTTCATCCCTTCCATCCAATACCTCCACCAGGACCTTCTCCTAAGCCAACTTATCCTTCACAATAGCCACAACCTCAAAATAGGGTCTATGACACTAGAGTCACCATCACATCCCCTTGACCTAAAAGCGTGAAAAATAAACTAGGCAGCCCATAACCATATCCCTAGGTAATTCCAATCCTTAAGCAACCTTACCAACCTTTCTCTATAACCTACAAGGAATCATAATCCTAAACTCAATTTTCAACCCTAAATCCATCTAGTCCACTTAGTACCATAAACCACCATCTCCGCCTTGGGAGACAACTTCCACTCTACCTTCTCTTCACCCGAAACTTCCAACCCTAATAAGAGAGAATCAAGGCCTTGCTTAATCTTGACCTCTCCAACCAATGAAGATTCAGAACCATCAAGAATACTACACTACCATGCGCAATGTCCTACAACCTAATCCCCCAATCTAGCCAAATGATGGACCCCTCAAGTCACCTCTTACCACCATCATCAACACATGTTAGGCTACTTAGAGCACTAACCAAAACATTAGCCTTACAGGGTAAAATGATGAACACTCATGTCATGATCCTTAAAGTATTGTAACCACCTTCTTGTTATCCTTCGTACACACCTATTATATTTAGCAAATAACCTCTCGTCCCCAAGACTTACACACTACCCACAAATGATTCACAAGCTCTAAATAAATCAATGTTTCACCACTAGAGGTCACCCCCCAACAAGCCAAGGTAGGGTTTTAAGACCCTATTCATGAAACCTATAAACATAGTTGGTGCATAAGTCAACCAACAACTCCAACAATACTCAAATGTTCCCCCTAGTCCAAAAAGAGACTTAGGAATATCACCTACCCTCATCCTCACTTAGAGATAAAACCCTAAACAAAGATCAAGCTTAGAGAAGTGACTAACCCTTTGTAGTTGACCAAATAAGTCGACCATCCTTAACCATCATATTACAACCTTACGAATTTTACACTCATTGGAAACACGATATGCAAGTAGCCAAACCACAGCAAAACCTCCAATCTAACAAACTAAGTTCAACCTAAATCACAAGACAAGACCCTATGCAATAAGAACATGGGGCAACCCTCAAAGATCAGCTGGACCTTAAGACAAGAATGGACCTACCTCCTTTGCTACCACTTGACATCCTCCCACTCAAATACGGGTTCATAGAGAGTCGAATTCTACCTCTATGGGTTATACCATCTATGGGGACATAATATGCATGCACTAATCCAACCCAAGCATGAAATCAATTCCACCACATCAACTCTAACAAGTCACAAGGTAAGACATTAGGCAAGATAAACACGGAACAACACCTATGAACATTCTTAGCAGCAATATACTCAACAAGAGGTAGACACTAAAGGTTCACATAATAACTCGGGGCACATAAGAGGCCCATAAGCAACAAAAAAACAATAATACAAGGTATAGAGGAACCTAAATCCATCAAAATCAAATCCTTCAACGTACCCGCGAAGCACCAAGCCAAGTCTAGTAACCCCTAGAGGGATATGGTTGAGAATGTCATGACTATCCTTATGATCTTTAGGGACCCATGGATCATGCCTCATCTTGTGATCCATTCCACCATATCTAAAACATGCAACCGAACTGGCTAAGAAATCTTCTGGGTGGTACCTTCCATACTTGATGCATGTAAGAGGAGCTTGCCCACCAACACCTTCACTTTGATACTTGGGTTGGCCACCCCATCCTTGGCAACCCTCTTGTTTGGAGCATCCCCCAACTCTTGACCTTAGAAGCTACCATCAAATTGAGCCCTCTTGGACCCCTCACTTTTCCTCTTTCTAAGCCTCTCTCTCTCAAGTTGTTTCACATAAATCATGAGATGGGACAAATCCATATCACTAATCAACATAGTAGACCGACACTCCTCATTCACCAAGTCGGATACTCCCATCACCAATTTACTCATCCTAGACCTTGGATAATCCACCAATTGGGGAGCATATTTTGAAAGTTGATTGAACTTGAGGGAATACCCTTTCACACTCAATTATCCCTATTTCAAGTTCATGAACTCCACTAATTTAGCTTCCCTAAGCTTAAGAGGGAAGAATCAATTAAGAAAAGCTGCCTTGAACTCCTCCCATAGAACCATATTATTAACACTCTTCTCTTCCTTTCATGAATTAAACTAGCCTGTTCCTCTGATAAAACTCCCATGACAGCCAATACTTTGTACACCTTATCAATGAACTTTTGAGGATCCTCATCTACCATATATCTATAGAATTTCAGTGGATTAATCCTTATAAAGTCCCTCACTCGAGATGCCAGAGTAGGAGCATGAGGGGCTTGGGCCCCTTGGTTGGCTTGATTAGCTATAACTTGAGCTAACATAGTAAGTATATCCCAGAATTCTCCATGAGTCGGTTGTTATTTGGAAGAGCGTGCTCTTTTTTCTCTTGTGTTAGGCATGATCTAGAATAGCAAATAATAATCATAAGGGGAAAAAATTATTTCCACTCTATAGTATGACTTAAAACATAAAGAAGGGAAATATTTCCTAAAATGTCTCGTAGCCTCCTATTCATAGTTGTGGTGCACAATACAACTATGAATAAGACTCTAATTAATGTGGTCTGTTGGACTATGAGGATTTAACAACTTAGTCCTCTAATACCATCTTTGTCACAACCCAAGCCTAGGGCCTAGACGTGACCAGCGAATGGGGAACCTCCTTAGTTATTCTTCATGCATGTTTTGACTAAGCATCGAACATCCATGTCATATTGAGCCTCATCGGCAACATTATTAGCTTTGCCTAAATTGTACAGCATATCACTACACATCCTTGATCGCGAAAACAATTAAAATGACAATAAGAGATAAGCATAAACAAGGAAATTAGACTAAGGGTAAACTTCCATATCATAACATCAAGAAATAAGAGAGTCAAGGCTCAAAGCATAGATACATAACATGTCCAACAACACCTCTACTACATGAATAAGAGCGGGGGCCATGACAAACACTGGACTCACCTTCATACAATACATAAATAAAGGAAAGATAATCTTAGTACATAGCATGAGATCATAAGTAACATCCCCGGAATGGAGGACTCACCAATAAGCTTAAGAAACAATCGTACTAGCCACGTGGAGGAGGTTGATGATCAAGTGGTGCATCAATTCCTACATGATGACATTATGTAGGCATAGAGTATGCATTAGTACATTTGAATGTACTAAGTATGTGGGAAGAAATGAAACAAGAGATAGGCATCATATGCAAAATGGATAATCATAAGTAATTTTTTGATATCAAATGGACCTCCCCAGAAGTTAATTTTAATGTGGCCGATTTCCCCTGTTTTACAGTGACTAACATATTAACAATATGACATGTATGAATAATGTTTGAAGTAAAACCATGCTTACAATCTAAATCAATTTGTATATTTCATACTACATAGTGTGGGAAGAATCCTCAACCGACATAAAATAAGACCAACCGAGCTACAACATGGAATCCCTATGTCAACCCCACATCAGAAGAAAAGGGGAAGTTACTTGCCAAGGTAAACCTCCTAATGCCTAAGTGGATCTACTAAGCCTTGTGTGGACCGGGTACTCACCTCTAGTTCCTGGACCCGGGTACTCACTTCAGGTCTGAACTCGGGTACTTGCCTCAAGCCCTCATATTTAGGGTACTCACCTCTTAGAGATTTGGGGAATCACCTCCAATCCCTTCACCTATGGTGGCACATAGTTCTAGGACTTAGGGACTCTCCTTTAGTCCACTCGGTGCTAAGTCTAATCTTGTGTAATATATAAGATAATTATATTTTAATAACTTATAATAAACATAGAGACATGGCATAAGTAGCTCTTAACATCATTAGCCTCAAATGGTGAGCCTAACTTCAATCATAAGAATGGGTCATCATCAACATTGCCCTTTAATTGACACCAACATCAAAGGCTCACAAGAGGTATAATCTTAAGAAAGGGGCTTACTCCAGCCCTATAACATCATCAACATTTTCATGATTTAAACACATATTTAGAAAAACTTGTAATCATCATAGAGTCACTTGAATCATAACTCATCCAATAGATCATCAACACCTAAAGAATCTTTAAAAAGGCATTTTATCAAACACTTGGCAGGTGTGTAATGCTAGTGTAAAACCACACAATTCAAGAGTATTATCATGCTAGGAAATCCAATGTAAAACCATTAATAGATACTTAGTAACATTCTCAAGCAATATACATCAAAACCCTTTATCAAATCCCACAATAGATCTTAGATTCATAGCCCAAAACATAGTAAAACACTTGGCGGGTGTGTAATACTAGTGTAAAATCGTGCAATTCAATAGTGAAATCAAGCTAGAAAATTCAATGTAAAACCTTCAAAACAATTTCATAAACCCCAACATAGTGTGCCGTGATTTTCATAATAAATAAGACCCATGAGTAAATCATATTTAAATCATATATATTCAAGAAAATGACCCTTGGGTTTCATGGGTGAAATAAATCCACATACCTTGACTTTGGAAAGTTTATTGAAGAAGATTTGAAATATAGACTTGAGGCTTGAATGAAATCCTTAGATCTGGATGAGTTTTGGGACTCTTGAATCTTGAGGACTTGGGGCTTGACTTGGTTTCCTTGAATTCCAACAAGACTCCTTAAAAAACTTGAGAATGGGTGGAGAATTTAATGAAGATTAAAGAGGGTTTTGAGAGGTTTTTGGTTGGTTTGTAGGGCTCAAAATGGCTAGACAATGAGAGATTTTTGTGTATATAGGTATAGAGTTATTACCCAATTAGCCTCAAGTAAAAAGAATAATCTTCAAAAAATTTTGAACTAGTCCACGTCAGGTCAGCGTCACGGACCTATCGCAGACAGCTACTATTCTTGTGAAGTTTCACTAAAATTTATTTTTTTTGGCACGGACAAAGTATACCTTAAAGGTACTAATTTTCCCACATAATATTTCCCTCTAAACAAGAATATGAAGTTGGGTTTCCAAAACTCTGCACGAATTTAGAGATATTGAAAAAAATGCATCATAGGGTCTTTCCAAGCTACGTGAAAGGGTGTTTAAATATCCCCAATTTGAGATATAAGGAAATTATTATTATGGGGACATTCCTGGGCAAGTGTGGGGTGTTTCAGTCATGTGCCTTAGTTATTCTTCATGCATGTTTTGACTAAGCATCGAACATCCATGTCATATTGAGCCTCATCGGCAACATTATTAGCTTTGCCTAAATTGTACAATACACAAAGGTCATAGTCCTTTAATAGATCAAGCCACCTTATTTTCCTAAGGTTTAAGTACATTTGGCTAATACAAATTGAAAGATTTTGTGGTTGGTGAATATATCAATATCTACCCATAAATACAGTGTCGCCACATCTTCAAGGCAATAACAACCACCACCAAATCAAGATCATGAGTTGGGTAGTTTCTTTATGCACTTTTAGTTGCCTAGAGGCATTCTATGACCTTTTCGTGTTGCATCAATACATACAATCTAACCCATGAAGCATCATAATAAACAACAAATCTATTTAAACCTTTTGGTAATGTTAAAATAGTGGCCAAAGTAAGGCAATCCTTCAAAATTTTGAAACTTATTTCAAACTCTTTAAATTATTAAAACTTCACCTTCTTTTGGGTTTACTTGGTCAAATGCAATCCAATGGATAAAAATCCTTCTTCTAATTTTCTATAGTAACCGGCCAAGTGCAAGATGCTCTAAATATCCAAAGGAGACAATGGTCTAGGATAATTCTTCACTACCTCCATTTTCTTTAGAGCACCCATCAGTGGACACAATGTGACCAAGAAAGTCCATCTCCCTCAACAAAAATTCACACTTTCTAAATTTGGAAAATAATTGGTTGTCCCTCAAAGTTTGCAATACAATCATTATGATCTTATTCACTTTGGGAATAAACCAATATGTCACCGATAAAGACCACCAAAAATATGTCCAAATATAGTTTGAAAACCCAATTCATCAAGTCCATGATGATAGAAGGAGAATTAGTTAGCCTAAATGACATGGCCAAAAACTAAAAATGACGAGACTTTCTTTGAAACACCATCTTTTAAATGTCACACTCCCTCACCCTTAATTTGTGATAATCAGACAAGAGGTCAATTTTAGAGAAGTAGCTTGTATCTTGGAGTTGATTAAATAAATCATCTATACATGCAAAGTGACTCATCCTTATTTCTAACAAACAACACGGGAGCACTCCATAGTGAAATGCTTGGCCTTATAAAACCCTTCTCCGGCAAGTCTTCGATTGTTCCTTTAATTTAATAAGTCCTATAGGGGCCATGTTTGGGTAATATAAAGAAGATCTATACAAAAATAAATTTCTCTTTTGGAAGGATTACCGGGAATAATTGAGAAAAACATGGCAAAATTCGTTTACAAGGGGAACCAACTCAACAATTGGGAATTTAGAATTAGTGTTCCTAACCTATATTAGGTGATAGATGCACCCCTTAGGAATCATTTTCCTGGCTTTTAGATAGGAGATAAATCGATCCTTAAACACCAAATCACTACCCTTCTATTTTAGAACCTACTTATTGGGAAATTGGAATCTGACAACAAAGGTTTTACTATCAATAAATGCATAACAAGCGAGTAGCCAATCCATGACAAGAATGCTATAAAAAATGGTTATATCAATTTTAATAAGGTCATATGGAATGACATTATGTAGGAAAAACAAGGGATAATCTCTATAGACTATTTTTGCTAGAATCAATCACTAAATGGGTATTGAAACTAGATTTAATAAGACTTTGAAAGACACATTAAATCATATGGAAAAGTATATACAACAAAGGAAAAATTAGAATATGAATCGAGTAAAGCATATTTATCAAATTCAAAAACCAGAAACATACCCATAACAATATCGGGAAATTCCTCAATATCTTGGCTAGTATGAAGTACACAAAACCTATTTTGACATTGATCACCATCGTTGAACATGTACACTTGAAGTATCTTAAACTTGAGTATGACCTTTTCTCCCCTTAATTGCATGATTAGGGCAGTTAGAAATCTTAAGCCCTATTTTACCACACGCATAACATGCACCCACACAAATTAAGCAACTACCTACATGGTTGCTTCCATACATAGGACACTTAGGAAAAGTAGATTCACTAGCATTAGAACCTCCACCATGGACCATAGGATTGAGCACCCTATAACTGTCAAACTTTTGTCCCAGAGCTTGTGAAGAACCTTGGCCTTGGAATATTTAGCTTAAACGACCCCAAAAAGTGCCCGAAAATGTGCCTTGGAAGTGCCCAAATTGTAACTTCCATATATCTCAAAATCTATGCATTATTTCAAAAATATAACTTCATATTCTTGTTCAGGGGGTCATATTGAGTGGGAGAAGGGTTTAATCCTGATTTTAGAGTGAACGAATCATAATTTCAAATTTTAAAGTGTCGATTTACAGTGAGTGGTGTGCGTTTGTGGCGCGACGTGCCCCTATGTAATTTTTGCACAATTTTTTTTGTCTAGTCTAAGGCTTTTAGATCTTGGGCCTAAGCCTTTCCATGCATGAAAATACCTATACTTAGCTTTATTTCACCCTTATATCATTCAAGACATTCTCAAATACTCTCTCAAACACTTAGATAATATTTCATCTCCAAATTTCAAGTCCCAAAACTCATCCTGATTCTAAGGTTCTCATTCAATCTTCAAGTCTCCATCTCCAATCTTCTTCAAGGATTCTCCAAAGTCAAGGTATGTTGGTTTCAACCTTTGGGTCCTTTCACCTATAGTGTCCAACCTTCCTTTTTAATTATATTACATAATTTAAAGTTGATTTACTTATGGGTTTTATCTATTATAAATTTCACTACATACTATGTTGGAGTTTCATGAAATTATAATTGTTTTAGCATGTTTTGAGTTATGAAACAAAGGTATATTGTGAGATTTGATGTATATTGCATGAGGGTATTATCAAGTATCTATTGATGGTTTTACATTAAATTTTCTAGCATTATTTCACTATTGAATTGCATGATTTTACACTAGCATTATACACTCGCCAAGTGTTAGATAAAATGTCCGGATTAGGGTTATTGAGTTATTGATGCTCTATTGCATGGTTTATCAGTCAAGTGGCTTATGCTGATGAAAGGAATGCATATATATGTGTTTAAATCAAGTAAAGCACCTATGGTATTGCAAGTGAAGTGTTGGGCTCTCATGTTGATGAGTTATGGAGTCCTTATGCTAAGGTTTATGTTGCCCATCTCTTGTTGTATTGCATCCTACATACTTTGTACATTGAAACATACTATGCATACTCTATGCATATATGATAACCATGTAGGAATCAAAGCCCCTATTGATTCTCCTCTATGTGACTAGATGGATTGTTCAATATAGCGCTGGTGAGTCATCATGTTTAGGAACAATATCTACTTTCTCTCATGCTTATGTATAGATTATATCTTGTATATTTGGATTACCTATTGTCATTACTATGAGGGTGAACCTGATTCCTTATCTTGGCCCCCATTAAGTTCTATGTTTAGAGATATTGTTGGACAAGTATGTAATGATGATATCAGCTTGACTTTCTTGATGTTTTATGAAATGAAGGTTTCCTATTAGGCCCTATGCCTCTTATTTCTACTCTTTTATTATTCTTTAATTGCTTTCGTGACCAAAGATGTGTAACAATATGTTAAGAGGCTTGCTTGGGGTTCATTCTAGGTCCCCATAAGTTGTGTCACATCTAGACCCTGGTTTGGGTCATGACATTTGCCTAGTTGAGAACAACATTACAACCATGGATTTGGAATGAGAAAAACAACCTTTAAATTGAGCCCTCTTAAACTCCCCTACCTTCATTTTCTTGAGTTTTTCCCCCTATATTTGTTCAACATATGTTATAAGCCTATAAATGTCCATCTATTTGGTAAATATGGTTGTTTTTCATTCTTTGGACACCATGTCCAAGACACTCAGCATAAGTTTACTTATGGATTTTGGGTTTCCATAACTCTAAAGGAAAGAACAAATCAAGAAATTCGCTCTTGAATTCTTCCGGTGCAATATGACCAGCTTTGTTTGCCCTTTTATCCTTCCATTGGTCATACCATAACCTAGAAACTCTTTTGAGCTGATAAGTATCTAAGACTGGCTTCTTTTGCGAAGACACCGCCATGTTAACCAAGATTATGTAGGCTTTAGAAATAAACACTTGTGGATCCTCATCCACCTTAGAACCATGAAAATTGGGTTGATTCATTCTCATAAAGTATCAAACCTTGTCATAGCTTTCATAATTCGAACCACTTCTTCTCGGTTGGCTTGTGTCGTTACCACTTGGGATATCATTTGAATGGTGATTCAAAATTCTATATTCATGACTGGTTTAGCCATAGGTTCACGTGGAGCTTGAGGAGCTTGGCCCTCATTAGCATTAGCTCTGTATTGCATCGGTTCCTATCATGGAGGCATCTTTCAAAAATTGTAAATAAAAATTGTTAGAGAGTGGAGTCTTATAATACACTCTATTGCACAATATACATCTATTGCACAATATACATCAAGAAAGAAGTAAAGTTTTACCAAAATCCCTCATAGCCTTGCCAAAATCCCTCACAAACTTCTACTTATAGATCTGGCACACCTATGAATAAGACTCTACCTGACGTGGCATATAGGACTCCCTAGAACACTAATATCAAGTTTATTATGACCCAAGTTACGCCACATGGGTGACATGAAAATTAGAATTCTTAAGGAAACCTCAACCAAGCCTCTTAGCATATCATAAGCATTCATAGGTAATGAAATAAGCAACCATAATACAGGAGATTATATAAAAGAACTAAAACATAGTATAATAAAGAAAGTAACTAGACAGCATAGACTCATCTTATATATAATACATCCAGCATAGGCGAAGATTATGAACATATTCCTAGGCCATCCTCAAAAGTAATGACATAGTCTCAAGGTACTAATATGATCCAATAATAACAAGTAAGGAAAATATAGACTCTATTTTCCCTCAAAGCATAAGGACTCATCACACAATCTCTAAGAATAGTCCTAGATCTAGTCATAAGCATGATGTGATAGAACATCTGACCTTATATTATGACATAATATAGGTAAAGAGTATGAATTAGTATATTTGAATGTACTAAGTATATAGGCAATGCAAAGAAATATAGATCATATAGTGCAAGTAACCAAGTAAAATAACATGATATGAAGATTATTTACAAGCACAGGTAAATACGATAATGTTCAATGACAAGTAAAGCATAAAGAGAGTCATGTAAAGCATCATAAAGAGTCATACATATGAGACATAACATAACCGTCAATAAGATCATGCGAGCTATAAATAGAATTCCAATATCTACCCGTGCATCAAAAAAATGAGCCAACTTGCTAAGGTAGAACTCTACCTTGCTAAGAGGATTTCATGAAACATGTGCTAAATTTTGATCCACTAGTTAGACTATATTGGCAAAAATGCTACAATGACATATGGTTATGGGACTAGAGATTGTTTCTAAGGATTCTTGAGGTTGAGTCTGCACCTCAAGCTTCATTCAGTGCTAAATCAATATCCCATGGAATATTTGTCGTAAAAATCATACGTATCTTGAATTCATAATCTTTACATAAGTTTCTTAGTTCATAATTTCTATAAATGTTTCCTATAGGAAAGCCAATTTCATAATCAACTAATCCAATTCATAAATCATATTTATTAAATAACTCATTTTCATGTAATTGATGTTATGTGGGGGTAGGTCTTCCATAATTATAAATAAAAGATTAATAGGGTGATAGGTCACCCTTTTCCATAAACATAATTGAACATTAGAAATTTCATAATCATGACTTGTAAGTAAAAATTATGAAAAAAACATGGATTCTTACATAATCGACTTAAAATCATGAGATTAGATTAAAAATATGAATAACATAAAATAATAACAATCAAAATTACAATTTTGGGAACCCATAAGTAATTTTGGGAACCCATAAGTAATTCTATGAATCCCAGATAGCGTGTGGTAGAATTTACTTGGAAAACAAAAGAATCTTGCAATTTATAGCAAAGTATTAATAATTGAGTAAATAAACATTATATAAATCATAATTCATACAATTGGATAAAAAGAGAGGAATTTGTTGGGCTCCATGGGTTAAAGGGTCCCACGGATGAAAACCTACATACCTTGAGTAGAAATCTAGCTTGAAAAACCTTGACTTTAATGGTGAAATTTGCGGGAAACTCTAGCTTTCCTGCATTGATCTTGAAATAGAATTAGAGAAGAAGACTTAGGTGATTCTTATGAGGAATGGAGCAATAATTTGGATTTAGGTTGAAGTTATTGAACAAAATAGTTATAAGTAGTTTAATAAAGTCAAAATGAGTAGTTTAGGGGTTTGGAGGGTAGATAGTTATAAGAAGGCCCTTCATTAAATTCTTCTAGAAAGGATCTATAAGACCATCTGGTTAGTCCTTAAGACAAATATTAGAAACCCAAAATTGTTAGACCCAAATGACGGCTAGATTCCACTATCTTTAGATTAATTTATGGTCCATAAAAGCTCCATTATGTAGAATTATCCCTAAACTCCAAAAATTATCTAAGTGTCCAACAATTTTACGAAGCCATGTCGTGCCTTCAATCTATCTATGGTTTGTATAAACCTCGCATCCATTCAAGCCAAATTTCTCAAAAATTTTCTAAGTATGAGGGTCATCATGAACCCCTAACTATGACCCATGATTGGTTTCAAGAGCTATAGATAGTGCTTGTGGAACCTGTACCAGTCCAATTTTTGAAAAGTTTTTATTATTTTGACTTTCTAACTTATGGAATATTACATTTCTGGACTAGCTTAGGTCCCTTATATATACCCTGCGTGTTTTTTCTCTCATTAACATTTAGAATATTTTTAGATCATAGATTGGAGAGGAGAAAAAGTAGAGGTCATGCATGCCCACCAAGTTCTTTCAGTGTCAATTAAAATATCGATCTTCTAGATTTGTAAAGTTGCTCATTGCATAGTGTTCAGTCCATAAACACTTCTTGCATCTAAATTTCCTTGTTAAAGAGTTCAAGTTGATTTTCATCCTTAATTCCTTGAGTGTTGAATGAGTTAATCCTTACTTTATTGAGTTCTATATAAATATATATTGTGATTGTAATTGCTCTTGCACTTCTAATTATTGAAATTCTATTTATTGTTACATTTACCCAAATCCTGCTTGAGTTTATTTTCTTTTCTTTAACTATGGATTACCATGCAGTAAGTGTTCTAGGGGATGCAGTAAGTATTCTAGGGGACGTGAGTGTCGCAAATGTATATAAATTTTATTGAGTTATAAGATTGATAAATTTTGATTTTATGCTTGTTTTAGTAAAGGGTAGATGAGTTAGGGTTTCATAGACAACTAATAATTTTAATGAATGAACAGGAAGATTTGAGGAGAATTTAGCCTTTTGAATAATATTCAATGAAACTAGACAAGATGGTTTTTTAGTATTTTACTCACTTGATGTATATGATATAATAAATTATTTTGAGAGTAGTGTCAAGCATTTATTTGGGTAAGAGTTCATACAACTCAAAACTTATAAACCACGTAGGCAATGTAGGATAGGATTGTGCCATTTTTCG
>DF362807.1:0-21571 GCA_000787875.1 Solanum virginianum
CATAACCTACCTTAATATCTAAGGGCACCATCTCCCCCTTGGGAGAAAACCTCCACATTTCCCCCTTTAGACAAGGCCTTCAATTCTAACAAGGAGTGATCAAGATCTTGCTTATCTTTCACCTCCTCAACCAATGAAGATTTAGAACCATCAACAACAACACCCCCATTATCAACCTCTTCCAACCTAACCCCCAATCTAGCCAACCGATGGACCTCCTTAGCCACCCCTTTGCCACAACCATCAACATCAGCTAGGCTACCCATCGACACCCTACTCAAAGCATCTTCCACCACATTAGTCTTCCAGGGATGATAATGCACACTCATATCATAATCCTTAAGGAGTTCTAACCACCTTCTTTGCCTCAAGTTGAGATCTTTTCAAGTGAACACATATGGGAGACTCTTATGATTGGTAAACACATCAACATGCACTCCATACAAATAATGACCCCAAATCTTTAATGCAAATACCATGAAGGCTAGTTAAAGATCATGATTAGGATAATTCTTTTCATGCACTTTGAGTTGCCTAGAAGCATAGGCTATCACCTTCCTATTTTGCATCAACACACAACCCAAACCAACCCAGGAAGCATCACAATACACAACAAATCCTTCATGCCCTTTCGGTAGTGACAATATAGGAGCGAACACAAGCTTATCTTTCAATGTTTGGAAACTCTTTTCACACTCATCGATCTACTCAAATTTGGCTTTCTTTTGAGTCAACTTGGTCATAGGAGAAGCAATGGAAGAGAACCAATTCACAAACCTCTGATAGTAACCTACTAAGCAAAAGAAGCTCGTAATATCCAATGGGGTCAATGGTCATGGCCAATTTCTAATCACATCCATCTTTGTAGGATCCATCTTAATACCATCCCTCGACACCACATGACCGAGGAAGGCAATTTGTTTTAACAAAATTTCACATTTTTCATACTTAGCGTACAATATCTCCTCCCTCAATCTTTGTAGCACTACCCTCAAATGACCCATATGCTCTTCCTCACTATATGAATAGATCAAAATATCATCAATGAAGACCACAACAAACAAATCAAGGTAGGGTTTGAAGAATGTATTCATAAGATCCCTAAAGATACTGGTGCATTGGTCAACCCAAAGGACATCACCACAAACTCAAAATGCCCATACCTAGTCCGAAAGGCAATCATAGGAATATCACACTCCGTCACCTTCACTTGATGATACTTGGACCAAAGATCAATCTTAGAGAAGTGGCTTGCCCCTTACTATTGGTCAAATAAATCATCGATCCTTGGGAGAGGATACTTATTCTTGATGGTGACCCTATTAAGTTGCCAGTAGTCAATACACATTCTAAGGGACCCATCCTTCTTCTGCAGAAACAACATCGGTATACACCAAGGTGATTGGCTAGGCCTAATAAAACCTTTCTCCAACAAATCCCTTAATTGCTCCTTCTACGCCTTTAACTCTTCGGGGACCAGATGGTAAGGGGGAATAGAAATGGGTTGAGTATCCGGGAGGACGTCTATGCCAAAATATATTTCCCCTTTTGGGAGGAACACCGGGAAGGTCCTTCGAAAAAACATCAAGAAACTCATTTATCATCGGAACTGACACTATGGGAAGGACTTTAGACTCCACATCCCTAACCCTCAAAAGATGATAAAGACACCCCTTAGAGATCAACTTAAGGGCTTTAATACAAGGTATGAAGCTATACTTGACCACCACATTATGACTCTCCCACCCAAGGATGGGTTCATTTGAGAACTGAAATTTGACCCTACGGGTTCTACAATCACTATAGGCATAGTATGCATGCGACTAATTCATCCTAAGAATGATATGAAAATCAACCATGTCCAACTCAAAAAGATCACAAGGCAATATTTTACGCAAGATGCAAATGGGACAATTTCTATAGAACTTTCTAGCAACAATAGAAGCAACAATAGGGGTAGATACCTCATATGACTCACACAATAATTTGGGCTCAAAATAAAACTTTTTGGCAACAAAAGGGGTAACAAAAGAAAGAATGGACCCGGATCTATCAATGCATATACATCAAAATCAAAGACTTTTAACATACTGGTGACTATATTGGGCACCTCATCAACCCCTTGCCTCCCATGCAAAGCATAAAATCAATTGTACCTTGGGGCACTAGCTTGTTGACCATCCCTTCCAAAAGGAACCATATTTGTACCTTGTGGGTGGATCTCCATACTATTGTTGTGGTTACGAGGACATTCAATCTTTTTTTGACCAACTTCTCCACACCCATAACATGCATTAATATCTCTCAAGCATGGGCCCCATGGCCCTTACCACATCTTGGACATATATTGTTAGAGACCACACCACCAACACCTTAGGCCCTTGGGAAGTTATTGGCAAACCCCATAATAGAAGCATTAGAAGATCCTTGGCCTTGATGGAACCGGCCACCCTTTCGACTTTTGAACCTAACCTCAGAGCGAGCCCTCTTGGCCTCATTTCCCCTCCTCTTCCTCAACATTTCCTCCTCCATTGGCTTGGCCTAGATCATCAAATGGGACAAATCCATGTCATTAATTAACATAGCAGACCGATATTTATCACTCAGCAAATCGGAAACACCCATCACAAACTTGTACATTTTACACCTTGGGTCTGCCACCAAGTGGGAAATATATTTAGAGAGTTGGTTGAACTTGAGGGCATACTCCCTCACACTCATAGATCCCTGTCTCAAATTCAGAAACTCCACCAATTTGGCATCCCTAAGCTCAAGACGAAAGAACCGATTAAGAAAAGTCGCCTTGAACTCCTTCCAAAGCACCGCATTGTTTATTGCCATCTCCTACTTCCATTGATTAAACCATATTTTTGCCACCCCCTTGAGTTGGTAAGCCGCAAACTCTGCCTTCCCTTCCGATCTAACACCTATAATAGCCAAAACTTTATAGACCTCATCAATGAACTCTTGAGGGTCCTCATCCACCTTTGAACCATAGAATTCTGGGGGATTCATTCTCATGAAGTCTCTCACATGAGATACCAATGTAGGAGCATGAGGGGCTTGGGCACCTTGACTGGTTTGATTAGCCACAACTTGTGCAAGCAAAGTGAGAGCATCCCAGAGCTCATCGTGAGTCGGTTGTTCCTCGAGTGTGCGGGCTCTTCTTCCTCTTGTATTAAGCATGATCTAGCATTACAAAGAATAATCGTTAGGAAATAATACCTTACCTTAATTTCTATAGCACGACAAAGAATAAGAAGAAGGGAAACATTTCTTAAAATATCTCATAGCTTCTTACTCATAGTTGCGGTGCACAACACAACAATGAATAAGATTCTAATCGACGCAGTGCGTTGGATGCCAGGGACCATTAACAACCTAGTGCTTTGATACCAAGTTTGTCACAACCCAATCCTTGGGCCTAGACATGACACAGCACATGGGGAAACCCAAGGGACCCCAAGAAAGCCTCTTAACATATCATTACAGATCTTTGGTCTTGGAAACAATAAAATACTAAATAGGGATAAATGGGGCCAATGGACAACTTTCATAGCATAAATATCAAGAGTCAAAGCTCATAGAGCTACACGTAACATGTCCAACTAACACCTCTAACCATTGAACTTTGCGGGGGCCAAGACAAGCAACCAATCTCATCCATATAGTAAAATACATAATAAGAGAAACGGGAGTCTTTGTACATAGCATAAGATTAAAGTCAATATCCCCAAAGTGGAGGACTCACCAACTAGCTTTAAGAGAGATCGTACTAGCCACATAGAGGAGTATGATCAAGTGGGGCACCGGTTCCCACATGGTAACATCATGTAGGCAAAGAGTATGCATTATGTTTGAATGTACTAAGTATGTAGGATGCAACACAATAACAGATAGGCATCATAACTAAAATGCATAATAGTAGGCAATAGATAACGTATGAACAATATCACATGTATGATCAAATCTTAAGTTAAACATGCTTCCACAGAATATAATACAAGGTGTAAAAAGAGACAACATTATAGAACCCGTAGGTTACCAAAGTACAAATCCCTTTGGTTAGTTGGTCGATCATCGCACCCTACTACCCCTGGTGATTGAGAAACTAACCCCTCAACCCTTACCAAAGTACGAACCCCTTGATTGGTTGGTGGATTGTTGCAGCCAACCACCCATAGTGATTGAGGTACTAACCTCTTAACATGGTTACTAAGGCATAAGCCCTTGGTTAGTATCAAGGTACAAACCCCTCGATATGGTTACCTGGGCCCTTAGCCCCCCGAGTAATGGATGGTCACATTCCAAAAAAATATAGGAGAATATCATATACATACATTCATTTCATCATCATAAAGTCATTCAACTTATAAGACATGCATTCAACCTTCAATTCCTGAAAATACATTAACTGGACTTTTTATCAAACACTTGGCGTGTATGTAGTGCTAGTGTAAAATCATGCAATTCAAGAGTGGAATCATGCCAGAAAATTCAATGTAAAGCCATCAATAGATACTTGATAACACCCTCAAGCAATACACATCAAAATGCTTATCAAATCTCACAATAGATCTTAGATTCATAGCTCAAAACATGCTAAAACAATCATAATTTCACAAACCTCCAACATAGTGTGTAGTGAAATTCATAATAAGTAAGACCTATGAGTAAATCAAATTTAAATCAGAAACCCATATACTTTAACTTTGGAGAATCCTTGAAGAAGATTGGGGATGGAGAGTTGAAGCTTGAATGAGAACCTTAAGATTCGGATGAGTTTTGGGACTTGAAATTTGAAGATGAAATATTTTCTAAGTGTTTGAGAGAGTATTTGGGAATGTCTTGAATGATATGGTGAAATAAGGCTAAGTATAGGTATTTTCACGCATGGCAAAACTTAGGCCTAAGACCCAAATGTCTTGGAATGAGATAGAAAAATTGAACAATAATTACACTGAAGCGCGCCCTAGGCGTATCGCGCCAGTTGCACGAGAACCTCACTGGAATTTGATTTTTGGGAAAATGAAATTGCAATTCATTTGCTCTAAAATTGGGCTTAGACCCATTCCCCACTCAATATGACCCCCTGAACAAGAATATTATGTCAAATTTTTAATATCACGCAAAAATTTTGAGATATATGAAAATTATGATTCTAGGCACTTCCGAGGCACATTTTTGGAAACTTTTTGGGGTCATTTCTATATCTCCCTATTGGGAACATTCGTCCCCTAATATCAAAGAAACATATATGAGAAGAGTAATCATGAGGAAATAAGCCTCAACAAGAATGCAACGACACAATTAAAATACCATTTCCAAAATTTCAACATGTGTAAAATCACCAGGAACTTTGTCAATATAAACATGAATGAATGCAAATGACTTAGGGGCTGGAACATGAGACGTGAAATCACATAGAAAACATAGAACTAGTACCTTAGGCTTGAGTAGGATGGAAAAGATAAGGATATCACTTTTGGATGTCTACTTCGGCCTCCCATGTAGCACTTTCAACTTGTTGATTCCTCCAAAGGACCTTAACGGAAACAACATCCTTTTTCCTAAACCTCTTCACTTGTCTATCCACGATCTCTATTGGAACCTCTTCATATGTCAAATTTTCTTCAACTACCCCCACAACACCAAGAGGCACAATAGAATTAGGGTCACCCACACACTTCCACAACATAGATACATGAAAGACTGGATGAACCAATTCCATTTCACTAGGCAAATCCAACTCGTAGGCCACCTTACCAATTCTCCTCATCACCATATAAAAACCCACTTATCTAGGGCTTAACTTACCACTCTGACCAAAATGAACCACACCCTTCATGAGTGACACCTTCAAATAGACCCAATCGCTAACCTAGTCCGGAAGGCCATCTTAGGAATATCACACTCCCTCACCTTCACTTTGGAGCCATCTTTTTTTTGCACAAACAACATCAGTGTACCCCAAGGTGATTGGCTAGGCCTAATAAAACCCTTCTTCAACAAATCCCTCAATTGCTCCTTTAACTTTGCTGGGACCAAACAGTAAAGGGGAATAGAAATGGGTCGAGTATCAGGGAGGATGTCTATGCAAAAATCTATTTCCCTTTCGGGAGAAACACCGAGAAAGTCCTTTGGAAAGATATCAAGAAACTCATTTACCACCGGAACTAACTCTATGGGAAGGACTTTAGACTCCACATCCCTAACCCTCACAAGATGATAAAGACACCCCTTAGAGATCAACTTACAGGTTTTAATGCAAGGTATGAACCTACCCTTGACCACCACATTATGACTCTCCCACTCAAGGACGGGCTCATTTGGGAATTTGAATTTGACCCTACTAGTTCTACAATCAATATAGGCATAGTATGCATGCATCCAATCCATCCCAAGAATGACATCAAAATTAACCATGTCCAACTCAACAAGATCACAAGGCAATATTTTTTGCAAAATGCAAATAGGACAATTTCTATAGACCTTTCTAGAAACAATAGATGCAACAATATGAGTAGGCACCTCATATAACTCACACAACAATTCGGGCTCAAAATGAAACTTTTTGGCAACAAAAGGGGTAACAAAAGAAAGTGGCACCCGAATCAATCAGTGCATACATATTAAAATCAAAGACTTTTGACATACTAGTGACTACATTGGGCACCTCATCAACCTATTGCATCCTATGCAAAGCATAAAACTGATTGTGCCTTAGGGCACGAGCTTGTTGACCATCCCTTCCAAAAGGAACTGCATTTGCACCTTGTGAGCGGACCTCCTTATGATTGTTGCAGTTATGAGGACATTCAATCTTTTTATGACCAACTTTTCCACACCCATAATGTCACAGGGGTGATTTCTCGACCTATTTTTCACGGCCTCAACCCTGCGCGGCAGCCAGCCTACACGCTAACTTCAGCCTCATAGTGCACACTTTTCCTGCACATAAACAACACGCACACACTTGTTGACACCAACGTTTTGCTTGGCGTCACACAAGCCTTTGCACAGTGGAATACTTAGCCTTGCACAGTGGAATCAAACAACAAGGAGGAGCACACAACAATGAACACACAACAGAACAATAAGCAGCGCACAACAGTTTATGGGCAAATCCCAACCTTTTCCATTATTCAACTTAATAATACAAAAGGATCTCCCAACGGAGGTTACAAGAATGAACTCTCTAATGAATGACTTAGTCTAAATCACTCACCAACTCTTTTCACTCTCTCTATGGCTGTATATATCTCTCATGTGCTAAACATTGCCTTAGTCAATGTTCAGCCTTATATATACAAAAGGCTGCCTTGGCAGCTCCAATGGGAAGGGGGTTGGGTGGCTGACATGTGCCCATACCTGTCTGCCTTGACCATACTTTCTGCCTCGCCCATACCTGCCTGTCCGCCAGCCTGTACACGCGTCTGCCCGCGAGTACCCCTCACCTGCATGTTTGCATCTGCCTGCCTGTACGCAAGCCCACGTATGCGCGCGTGCCCGCGCCTTTGTCAAGCCGCCTTGCCAGCATTCAAGCACTTGACCAATCGCACATCATGCCATATGCGATTCCGCACCTTGCTTCAGATGCCTACGCACAGTTGCCTGCGCGCTTGTCTGCGTCTGTCCGCGTCGGCTTCGCTCATGCGCCTATCACGCGCATGCCATGCCCTTGCGTCTGTCCGCGTCGGCTTCGCTCATACACCAACCTCGCGCATGCCATGCCCTTGCGTCTGTTCGCGTCGGCTTCGCTCATGTGCCAATCTCGCGCATGCCATGCCCTTGCATCTGTCCGCATCGGCTTCGCTCATGCGCCAATCTCACGCATGCCATGCCCTTGCGTCTGCCTCGCCCATGCGCCAATCTTGCGTATGTTGTTCTGCCCACTAGACTTGTCCGCGCCTACTCGCCCAAACCTTTGTCAAGCCGCTTGCCAACACTCAAATGCTTGACCTATTGTACGCTGACTATCTCTTCCTCAGACTCAATATACAATATATTGTTTTGCCCTTGGCCACATTCTAGCCACTTGACAAAACCCTGCCAAAGGCAGTTTACAAGCATTACAATGGGAAGGAGGCGTGCTTGGCATATGCCAGCCGCCTTACATTGGGGTCATGGGGAAAACATATCCTAACATTCCGCGCCTATGGGCAAGCCTTCAGGACCCGCCAGAAACCGTCGCCTATGCCGCATCCGTGCCTCAGCCTGATCCTTGCCTCATAGCACCGCCCAACACTTAGGATCTTTTCCGCCCATCTTCATGCCAACGCTTTGCCAACATCGTGCCGTCATGCCGATGCCGTTTGCCTTTTCCCGTTTGCCTTGGCCTAAGCCAACCCATGCCTGCTTGCATGTTTGCTTATGCCAACCCGCTACTTGTACGCATGCCAACGCATGCTGTCCGGGCGCATGCCTACGCCCTTCTGCGCGCATACCTGCGCTCGTCTGCGCGTATGCCTGCGCCCGTCTGCGCGCATACCTGCGCTCGTCTGGGCGTATGCCTGCGCATGACCCCGGCCCATGTTATCTCGTTCATGCGTTAGCCTTCCGTATGTCATCCCACTCATGTGCCGCGTCCACGCCGCCTTCCGCACGGCAATTACCCCGTGCGCCTAATCCCAAAGTTAAGGGTCTAATAAACCACCCACACCTCTTGAACTCGGCGTCCTCGTCGAGGTAATTTCTGGTTGATCCCCGAATGCTTTTTGATCCGCCAAAGGAACTTAAGTTTTTTTTCTCACGTATCATCAGCCTCATTGCTTACCCTTCCTTTCTTGTCCGCCTATTCTTTTGACCCTAAATCCCCGGCGCTCATCTTCCCAATCATAGCGTCGAACTGTGTGGCCATAACAGTCTTTGCTCACCGACTGGTTTTGTCCCGAGTCATCAGCACCATCACAAACAGCTTCAAAACTCACTGGAAGGTTACGTGCAACTTTTATCCTTTCAGGCAGCATCACTCCATAAGCAATCCTCACCAGCACTTTTTTTTCAACAAGTTTGTATTCTCACAACTAAGACCATACAACTTTTGAATGGCTCACAGTTTCACATTGATAAGAGGCGTGCGCAGCTTCGGCATTGCTATCACCACCACCCTCTTCATCAAATGTGAAAATTTCCATTGTCACCAACTTCTTCTCCCTTCAGGCCCTCGACCTAAGTCAGGAGTTCTTGGCGAAACTCATCATTTTCTGCCATTTTGATTGCCATAGTTTCACGAAACTGTGCCAGTTCTGTTTCTATGGTCTGAATGCGACGAACTACACTCGTCCCATCGTCAGCACTTTCAGCCATACCCAATAATGCCTCCAGAGCAGCCACTCTGTCCTTCAGTTCATTATAGTTGCTATTCCCACCAGCCATCGTGTCGCACACGCAGCTCCGATATCAGTTGTTTCCCACAAGCTTATGCCCGCAGCCTCAGCTCTCAGCAGCTAATGCTCAGCAGTGTATCTATCTTCGTCATGGCAACCAACTCGCCACCGCAACCTGGGACCTGTGGGTCACGAGTCCACTACACTTCCACAATCAGCTTTGATACCATTTGTCATAGGGGTGATTTCTCGACCTATTTTTCACGGCCTCAACCCTGTGCGGCAGCCAGCCTACACTCTAACTTCAGCCTCACAGTGCGCACTTTTCTTGCACATAAACAACACGCACACACTTGTTGACACCAACGTTTTGCTTGGCGTCACACAAGCCTTTGCACAGCGGAATACTTAGCCTTGCACAGCGGAATCAAACAACAAGGAGGAGCACATAACAATGAACACACAACACAATAATAAGCAGCACACAATAGTTTACGGGCAAAGCCCAACCTTTTCCATTATTCAACTCAATAATACAAAAGGATCTCCCAACGGAGGTTACAAGAATGAACTCTCTAATGAGTGACTTGGTCTAAATCACTCACTAACTCTTTTCACTCTCTCTATGGCTGTATATATCTCTTATGTGCTGAACATTGCCTTAGTCAATGTTCAGGCTTATATATACAAAAGGCTGCCTTGGCAGCTCCATTTATGTGCTGAACATTGCCTTAGTTAATGTTCAGGCATATATACAAGAGGCTGCCTTGGCAGCTCCAATAGGAAGGGGGTTGGGTGGCCGACATGTGCCCATACCTATCTGCCTTGCCCATACTTGTCTGCCTCGCCCATACCTGCCTGTCCGCCAGCCTGTACACGCGTCTACCCGCACGTGCCCCTCACCTGCATGTTTGCATCTGCCTACCTACACGCAAGCCCATGTATGCGCGCGTGCCCGCGCCTTTGTCAAGCCGCCTTGCCAGTATTCAAGCACTTGACCAATTGCACATCATGCCATATGCGATTCCGTATGAGGGTAAGGTTGGGTTTCGGGGGCGGGAGACCTCGAGGGCGCCGCACGGGCGCACTGATGCGCCAGGACTTTAGGCCCTTGGAAAAGGCTGATGTTAGCGAGAAGGCTGACAGCCGCGTGGGGCGGTGAGGAGGCGTAAGTAGGGAACTAGAATCACCCCGTGACAATTGGTATCAGAGTAGGGTCGTGCTAAGGTTGCTTGAGTTGGGCTGATGGTGGGGTCCTAGTGGGAGGGACTAGCGAGCATGTATGCTTGAGCTTGCCTAAAGGCATGCGTGCTAATGACTGCTCCACCCGAGATGGACCGAGTGAGCGTGAAGGCTCGAGGGGGCAGGGGTGGCCACCAAGAGGCTGGACTGCTCTGCGTGAGTGGTTGGCAAAGAAAGCGCAAAGGGAAGCAAAATGCAGCACGACGACCTTGGGAAAAGTCCATCTCTCCCTAGCACGAGGACGTGCTAGAGTTTAAGTGGGAGAGTTTTGTCACACCCCTGATCTGTAACATGTGCGGAGACCCATTGAATGGGGCAGATCCAACAGATAATAGTACCTGCCTGTGGGCGAAAGGGAGGCGACATTAGCGGTAAGGGGAGTTCTGCCTTAGACGCTAAGGTCTGGCCGAGTAGGCAGGTGCCTGACTATGACGGAGGCTGAGGCGTTGAATGGCACAACTGGTCGAGAGCTATCGCCGCTCTCCTGAGGAGCCCATGGCAGGGCAAAACCGGTTGGATTCTGCATGAGGGTAAGGTTGGCTTTCGGGGGCGGGAGACCTCGAGGGCGCCGCACAGGCGCACTGATGCGCCAGGACTTTAGGCCCTTGGAAAAGGCTGATGTTGGCGAGAAGGCTGACAGCCGCGCGGGGCGGTGAGGAGGCGTAAGTAGGGCGCTAAAGTCACCCCCGTGACACATAACATGCATTAGTATCTCTCAAGCATGGGCCCCCATGGCCCTTACCACATCTTGGACACATATTATTAGGCACCACACCATCAACACCTTGGGCCCTTGGGAAGTCATGGCGAACCCCTATTAGAAGAATTAGCAGACCCTTGCCCTTGATGGATTCGGCCGCCCTTTCAACTTTGGAACTTACCCTCAAAGCGGGCCCTCTTGGCCTCATTTCCCCTCCTCTTCCTCAACTTTTCCTCCTCCATTGGCTCGGTATAGTTCACCAAATGGGACAAATCCATGTCGTTAATCAACATAGTGGACCGGCATTCCTCACACACCAAATAGGAAACACCCATCACAAACCTGTTCATTCTAGACCTTTGGTCGGCCACCAAGTGGGGAGCATATTGAGAGAGTTGATTGAATTTGAGGGCATACTCCTTCACACTCATAGATCCTTGTCTCAAATTCATAAAATCTACCAATTTGGCATCCTAAGCTCAAGATGGAAGAACTTATTAAGAAAAGCCGCCTTGAACTTGTCCCAAAGAACCATATTGTTGATTCGCATCTCCTACTTTCATTGATTAAACCATATTTGTGCCACCTACTTGAGTTGGCAAGCTGCCAACTCTGCCTTCTATTCTGATCTAACACCCATAATAGCCAAAATGTTATAGACCACATCAATGAAGTCTTGAGGGTCCTCATCCACCTTTGAATAATGGAATTCTGGGGGATTTATCCTCATGATCTCTCTAAAATGAGCTACCAGTGTAGGAGCATGAGGGCATCTCGGAGCTCACCGTGAGCCGACTGTTCTTCGAGTGTTTAGGCTCTTCTTCCTCTTGTATTAGGCATGATCTAGCATAGCAAAGAACAATCATTAGGAAGGAAAACCATACCTTAACTGCTATAGCACGACATAGAATAAGAAGAAGGGAAACATTTCCTAAAATGTCTCATAGCCTCTTACTCATAAATGTGGTGCACAACACAACCATGAATAAGATTCTAATTGAAGTAGTATGTTCGATGCCAAGGACCATTAACAACCTAGTGCTTTGATACCAAGTTTGTCACGACTCAAGCCTAGAGCCTAGACATGACATAACGCTTAGGGAACCGGAAGGGACCCCAAGAAAGCCTCTTAACATATCATTACAGATCTTTGGTCGTGGAAGAAATAAAATACAACAAGAGATAGTAAATAGGGATAGATGGGGCTAAGGGAAAACTTTCATATCATAAATATCAAGAGTCAAAGCTCATAGAAATACACATAGCACGTCCAACAACACCTCTAACCATAGAACTTAGCGGGAGCCAAGAAAAGCAACCAAGCTCACTCTCATAATCAAATACATAATAGGAGAAAAGGGAGTCTTTGTACATAGCATAAGAATAAAGTCAATTTCCTCATAGTGGAGGACTCATCAACTAGAATTGAGAGAGATCTTACTAGCCATGTGGAGGTGGATGATCAAGTGGGGCACCGGTTCCAACATGGTAATATTATGTAGGCATAGAGTATGCGTAATACATTTAAATGTACTAATTATGTAGGATGCAATGCAACAAGAGATAGGCATCATAACCAAAAAGCATAATAGTAGGTAATAAATAACATATTAATAATATGGCATGTATGATCAATACTTAAGTAAAATATGCTTACATAGAATATAACACATGATGTAAGAAGAGACCATCATTATAGAACTCGTCGGTTACCAAGGTACAAAAGCCTTCGGTTGGTTGGTGGATCATCGCACCCTACTACCCTTTGTGATTGAGAAACTAACCTCTCAACCCGATTATCAAGGTATGAATCCCTTGATTGGTTGGTGGATAGTCGTACCCTACCACCCCTGGTTATTGAGGTACTAACCCCTCAACCCGGTTACCAAGGCATAATCCCTTGGTTAGTATCAAGGTACGAACCCCTCGAATTTGTTACCCGGGCCCTTAGCCCCCCGAGTAAGGCATGGTAACATTCAAAGACTATATAGGAGAATATCATATGCATACGTTCCTTTCATCATCATAAAGTCATTCAACTTAGAAGACATGTATTGGACCTTCAATTCCTCAAAATACATTAACCAGACATTTTATCAAACACTTGGCGGGTGTGTAGTGCTAGTGTAAAACCATACAATTCAAGAGTGGAATCATGCAAAAAAATTCAATTTAAAGCCATTAATAGATACTTGGTAACACCTTCAAGAAATACACATCAAAATCGTTCATCAAATCTCACAATAGTTCTTAGATTCATACCTCAAAATATGCTAACACAATCATGGTTACATAAAACCCCAACATAGTATGCATTGAAATTCATAATAAGTAAGACCCATGAGTAAATCAAATTTAAATCATGCAATTTTAGATAAAAGAATGTTTGGGAATCATGGGTGAAAGGAACCCATGAAAGAAAACCACATACCTTGACTTTGGAGAATCCTTGGAGAAGATTGGAGATGGAGACTTAAAGCTTGAATGAGAAGATAAAAGAATGTTTGGTCATCATGGGTGAAAGGAACCCATGAAAGAAAACCACATACCTTGACTTTGGAGAATCCTTGGAGAAGATTGGAGATGGAAACTTGAAGCTTGAATGAGAACCTTAAGATCCGGATGAGTTTTGGAACTTGAAATTTGGAGATAAAATATTATCTAAGTGTTTGAGAGAGTATTTGGGAATATCTTGAATGATATGAGGGAGAAATAAAGCTAAGTATAGGTATTTTCACGCATGGTAACACTTATGCCCAAGACCCAAAAGTCTTGGACCGAGATAGAAAAACTAAACAAAAATTACACTGAGGCGCGCCCTTGGCGCATCACACCAGGGGCACAGAAACCTCACTGGAATTTGATTTTTAAGAAAATAAATTTGTTATTCATTTGCTCTAAAATCAAGGTTAAACCCACTCCCCACACAATTTGACTCTGTAACAAGAACATGAAGTCCAATTTTCGATATCATGCATGGATTTTTAGATATATGGATATTATGATTCTGGGCACTTTTGAGGTACATTTTCGGGCACTTTTTGGGATCTTCTTAATATCTTTCCCTTGGGAACATTCATCCACAAATGTTAGAAAAACTTATATGAGAAGAGTAATCATGAAGAAATCAGCCCCAATAAGAATGCAACGACAGACTTAAAACACCATTTTCAAAATTTCAACATAAGTGTAAAATCACCATTAACTTTGTCAATGTAAACATGAATGAATGCAAATGACCTAGGGGATGGGTCATGAGACATGAAATCACATAGAAAATATAGAATTAGTACCTTAGGCTTGAGTAGGATGGAAAATATAAGGATACCACTTTTGTATGTTCGCTTTGGCCTCCCATGTAGCACTTTCGACTTGTTATTTCCTCCAAATGACCTTAACAGAAGCAACACACTTATTCATCAACCTCTTCACCTGTCTATCCAAGATCTCTACTGGAAACTCTTCATATACCACGTTGTATTCAACTACCCCAACTGCACCAATAGAGACAAAAGCATTAGGGTCACCCACACATTTCCTCAACATAGACACATGAAAGACCGGATGAACCAATTCCATTTCACTAGGCAAATCCAACTCATAGGCCACCTTACTAATCCAACTCATAACCCTATAATGACCTACATATCTAGGGCTTAACTTACCCTTCTTACCAAAATGAACCACACCCTTCATGGGTAACACTTCAAATAGACCCAATCACTAACCTTAAACTCAAGCTCCCTCCTTCTCACATCAACATAAAACTATTAGTGAATTTGGGATATTTTCAACCTTTCTCTAATCATCCTTACCTTATCCATAGCATCTATAACAAGATTCGGACCCAACAAAGCCACCTTTCTAATCTCAAACCACCCAACCGATGATCTACAATGTCTACCATAGAGAGCCTCAAAAGGAGCCATTCCGATGCTAGAATGATAGTTATTGTTATAGGCAAACTCAATCAATGGAAGATGATCATCCTAACAACCCTTAAGCTCCAATACATAAGCCCTAAGCATGTCTTCAAGATTTTGGATTGTTCTTTTGGCTTGGCCATCCGTTTAAGGTGAAAGGCCGTACTAAGCTTTACCTTGGTTCCAAGACCTCTTTGGAAGGACCCCCAAAAGTGTGAAGTGAATTAAGCGCCATGATTTGATATGATAGACAAAGGAACCCCATGTAACCTCACCAAGTAATGAATGTACAACCTAGCATAATCTTCAGCCCCATATGTAGTCTTAACCGGTAGATAGTGAGCCGATTTCGTCAACCTATCAACCACAACCCAAGTGGAATCAAAACCCTTTCTAGTCTTGGGTAACCCAACCACAAAATCCATATTAATCTCTTCCCACTTCAAAGTAAGAGTCTCTATGTCTTGGGCTAGGCCACTCGACCTTTGATATTTGGCTTTGACTCGTTGGCAACCAGATATAAATTTGGCAATGTCCCTCTTCATACATCTCTACCAATACACCTCTCTCAAGGCTCTATACAACTTTGTATTCCCGGGGTGAATTAGAGTAAGAATAACCATGAGCCTCATCAAGATTCTTTTCGCTCAAGCCATCAACACAAGGCACACATAACCTACCTTGGTATCTAAGGGCACCATCTCCCCCTTAGGAGTAAACCTCAACGTTGCCCCCTTTTACCAATGCATTCAATTTTAAGAAGTAGGGATCAAGATCTTGCTTAGCTTTCACCTCCTCAACAAATGAAGATTTAGAACCATCAACAATAACAACACCCCCATTATCAACCTCTTCCAACCTAACCCCCAATCGAGCCAACCGACAAACCTCCCTAGCTACTGCTTTTCCACCATCACCAACATAAGCTAGGCTATCCATCGACACCCTACTCAAAGCATCTGACACCACATTAGCCTTACCAAGATGATAATGCACACTCATATCATAATCCTTAAGGAGTTCTAACCACCTTCTTTGCCTTAAGTTGAGATCTTTTTAAGTGAACACATATTGGAGATTCTTATGATTGGTAAACATATCAAACATGCACCCTATACAAATAATGATACCAAATCTTTAATGTAAATACCACATCAGCTAGTTCAAGATCATGTGTAGGATAATTTGTTTAATGCACTTTGAGTTCCCTAGAAGCATAGGCTATCACCTTCCCATTTTGCATCAAGACAAACCCCAAACCAACTTGGGAAGCATCACAATACATAACAAATCCTTCCAGCCCTTTCGGTAGTGACAATATAGGAGCGGACATAAGCTTATCTTTCAATATTTGGAAAATATTTTCACACTAATTGGTCCACCCAAATTTGTCTTTCTTTTGAGTCAGCTTTGTCATAGGAGAAGCAATGGAAAAGAACCTAGTCACAAACCTCCGATAGTAACCAGCTTATCCCAAGAAGCTCCTAATATTCGACGGGGTCAATGGTCATGGCCAATTTCTAATCATATCCATCTTTTTAGGATCTACCTTAATACCATCCCCCAACACCACATGACCTAGAAAGGCAATCTGTTTTAACCAAAATACACATTTTTTATACTTAGCGTACAATAAGTCCTCGCTCAATCTTTCTAGCACTACCCTCAAATGACCCATATGTTCCTCCTCACTATGTGAATACATCAAAATATCATCAATGAAGACCACAACAAATGAATCAAGGTAGGGTTTAAAGAGCCAATTCATAAGATCTGTGAAGATTGCCGGTGCATTGATCAACCCAAAGGACATCACCACAAACTTAAAATTCCCATGCCTAATATAGAAGTCCGTCTTAGGAATATCACACTCCCTAACCTTCACTTGATGATACCGGGACCGAAGATCAATCTTAGAGAAGTTGCTAGCCCCTTGCAATTGGTCCAACAAATCATCAGTCCTTGAAAGAAGATACCTATTCTTGATGGTAACCCTATTAAGTTGTGGGTAGTCAATACATATTCTAAGGGAGCCATCCTTATTCTTCAGAAACAACACCAGTGCTCCCCAAGATGATTGGATAGTTCTAATAAAACACTTCACCAACAAATCTCTCAATTGCTCCTTCAACTCCTTTAACTCTACTGGGACCATATGGTAAGGGGAATAGAAATGGGTTGAGTATCAGGGAAGAGGTCTATCTCAAAATCTATTTCCTTTTAGGGAGGAACACTAGGAAGGTTTTTTAGAAAGACATCAAGAAACACATTTACCACGGGAATCAACTCTATGGGAAGGACTTTAGAGTCCCCATCCCTAACCCTCACAAGATGATCAAGACACTCCTTAGATATCAACTTATGAGCTTTAATGCAAGAGATGAACCTATCCTTGACCACCATATCATGACTCTCACGGGTTCATTTGGGAATTGAAATTTGACCCTATGGGTTCTACAGTCAATAGAGGCATAGTGTGCATGCAATCAATCCATCCCAAGAATGACATCAAAATCAACCATGTCCAACTCAACAAGATCATAAGGCAATATTTTATGCAAGATGCAAATAGGAAAATTTCTATAGACCTTTATAGCAACAATATATGCACCAATAGGAGTAGACACCTCATATGACTCACAAAATAATTCGGGCTCAAAATGAAACTTTTTGGCAACAAAAGGGTAACAAAAAAAGAGTGTCACGTGGATCAATCAATTCATACATATCAAAATCAAAGACTTTTAACCTACCGGTGACGATATCGGGCACCTCATCAACCCCTTGCCTCCCATGTGAAGCATAAAACCGATTGTGCCTTAGGGCACCACCTTGTTTACCACCCTTTCGGTTGACCTCCATACCCTTGTTGCGGTTATAAGGACATTCAATCTTTTTATGACCATCTTCTCTACACCCATAATATGCATTAGTGTCTCTCAAACATGGACCCCCATAGCCCTTACCACATCTTGGAAACATATTATTAGGGACCAAACCACCAACATCTTAGGTCCTTGGGAAGTCATTGGCAAACCACCTATTAGAAGCATGAGAAGACCCTTGGCCTTGATGGAACTGACCACCCTTTCAACTTTGGAACCTACCCTCAAAGTGGGCCCTCTTGGCCTCATTACCTCTCCTTTTACTTAAAGTTTCTTCCACTATTAGCTCAACATATGTCATCAAACAGAACACATCCATGTCACTAATCAACATAGCCGACCGACATTCCCTACTCACAAAATCAAAAACACCTATCACAAATTTATTCATTCTAGACCTTGGGTCGGCCACTAAGTTTGGAGCATATTTATAGGGTTGATTGAACTTGAGGGCATACTCCTTCACACTCATAGATTGTTGTCTCAAATTCATAAACTCCACCAATTTGGGTTCCCTAAGCTCAAGATGGAAGAATTGATTAAGAAAAGCCGCCTTGAACTCCTCCAAAAGCACCACATTATTGATTCCCTTCTCCTCCTTCAGCTACTGCTTTTCCACCATCACCAACATAAGCTAGGCTAACCACCAAGACCCAAAAGTCTTGGACCGAGAAAAAGCACCACATTATTGATTCCCTTCTCCTCCTTCCATTGATTAAACCATATTTGTTCCACCCCCAAGAGTTGGTAAGCTACCAACTCTGCCTTCTCTTCCGATCTAACATCCATAATAGCCAAAACCTTGTATACCTTATCAATGAACTCTTGAGGGTCCTCATCCACCTTTGACCCATTGAATTCTGGAGGATTCATCCTTATGAAGTCTCTCACCCGAGATATCGGTTAAGGAGTATATGGGGCTTGGGCCCCTTGATTGTCTTGATTAGCCTTAACTTGCGCAAACAAAGTGAGAGCATCCCGGAGCTCAACATGAACCGGTTGTTCCTCGAGTGTGTGAACTCTTCTTCCTCTTGTGTTAGGCATGATCTAGCAGAGCAAAGAATAATCATTAGAGGGGAAAAACTTACCTTAACTTTCATAGGACGACATAGAGTAAGAAGAAGGGAAACATTTCCTAAAATGTCGTATAACCTCTTACTCATAGTTGTGGTGCACAACATAAACATGAATAAGACTCTAATCGATGCATTGTGTTAGATTTTGAGGAACATTAACAACCTAGTGCTCTAATACCAATTTTGTCATGATCAGAACCTAGGGCTTAGATGTAACATGATAAATGGGGAACCCGAAGGAACCCCAAGCAAGCCTCTTAATATATCATATATGCATCATTGTTCACGGAAGCAGAATAGAAATAACAAGAGGCAAATAGAAAGGGAAAATAGGACTAAGGGAAGTCTTTAATATCATAAAGTATACGGAGTAAGTTTATAGCATAGATACATCATAATATTCCAATAAAACCTCTAAACTGGAATGGAGCAGGCGCCAAGGCACTTTCTGGGCTCACCCTCAAAATGTCAAATATCAATATAGAGAAGTCTTAGAAATAGCAAGAGAAAGTAGATAGTGTCCTCGAACTTGAGGACTCACCAAACTTATCTCCAAGATGTCAAACTAGCCTTGTGAAGGAGGATAGTCAAATGGAGCTCTGGTCCCTACATCGTAAGATTATGTAGGCATAGAGTATGCATTAGTATGTTTGAATGTACTAAGTATGTAGGATGCAATACAACAAGAGATAGGCAACATAATCAAAATGCATAACTATAAGCAATGGATAAGCATATTAACAATATGACATGCATGATTAATGTTTGAAGTAAAACATGCTCATGAATCATTCAAATCTTAGAACATAATACATTAAGTGTGGGAAGAGACCTCAATTGACATAGAAATAAGATCGAGCGAGCTACAAATTGGAATACCGATGATTACCTCTCAACAATAAAGAGGTAGTCTACTTGCTAAGGCAAACCATACTTCAAATTTATGAGAACATGACCCAATTTTGTATGAAGTAACCTTCCTTACGGGAATATAACTAAATTTCAGAAAGGATTTCATTAAGAACTTCACCTTATGGGAACACAATCCAATTTTGAGAAGACCCTCAAGCGAAAGTGTGCTAAATGGATCCATTAGTAAAGCAAGGATAAAACATCATCATATGGTGGCAAATAGTTCTAGGAAAGAGAGCACTCCCTCAATCCATCGATGCTAAATTTTATCCAACAGAATATGTATAAAATAATAATAGCTTTAATAACTTGTAAGAAACATTGAAACATGACACGAGTAGCTCTAAAACATCTTTGACCTCTAATGGTGAGCCTTACTTCAAACATACGTATAGATCATCATCAAAAAATACCCATGTATCAATATCAATGGCTCACAAGAGGTAAAATCTTTAAGAAAAGGCTTCTAAATTTTAGGTTATACCCATTTCCCACTCAATTTTACCCCCTGAAAAAGAATATGATGTCGAATTTTTGATATCACACATGGATTTTGAGATATATAGAAATTACGATTATAGAAATTTTAGAGGCATATTTTTGGGCATTTTTGGGGTCATTTCAGTATGCCTGTAGACAACTTAAGGTGCATGAGAAGAATTATCCCACTTATGATCCTGAATCAGTGGCCGTGTTATTTTCTCTGAAAATTTGGCATCACTACTTGTATAGAGTCCATGTTGATGTGTACATCGACCATAAGAGTCTCCAACATGTGTTCACCCAAAAAGATCTTAACTTGAGACAAAGAAGGTAGTTAGAACTTCTTAAAGATTATGATATAAGTGTACATTATCACCTTGACAAAGCTAATCTTATGGCCGATGCTCTAAGTAGGGTGTCTATGGGTAGTCTAACTCATGTTGATGATGGTGGCAAAGAGGTGGCTAAAGAGGTTCATCGGTTGGCTAGGTTGGGGTTTAGTTTGAACAAGTTGATAATGGTGATGTAGTGGTTGTTGATGGTTCTAGATCTTCCTTGATTGAGGAGGTAAAGGTAAAACAAGATCTTGACCCCATTGCTAGAGTTGAAGGCCTTGGTGAGAGATGGTAAAGTAGAGGTTTTCTCCCAAGAGGGAGATGGTGCCTTAGGTACCAAGGTAGATTGTGTGTGCCAAATGTGGGTGATTTGAAATAATTGATCTTAAGGGAGGCCCATAATTCATCTTATTCTATTCACCCTAGTTCTACAAAGATGTATAAAGACGTGAGGGAAGTGTATTGGTGGGGTGGTATGAAGAGAGTCATTACCAAGTTCATATCCGGATGTCACAATTTCCAACAAGTGAAAGCCAAAGATCAAAGGATGGGTGGCCTAGCCCATGGTATAGAGATTCGTACTTGGAAGTGGGAAGAAATCAACATGGATTTTGTGGTTGAGTTGGTTAGATTGCATGAGGTGCCTTTGTCTATCATTATAATATTCCAATAAAACCTCTAAACTG
>DF362807.1:21616-40294 GCA_000787875.1 Solanum virginianum
AGATCGTGGTGCTCAATTCAGTTCTCACTTTTGGAGGTCTTTCTAATGAGGTCTTGGTACCAAGGTTAAGCTTAGGACGACCTTTCACCCTCAAAAGGATGGTCAAACCGAGAGGATTTTCCAAACTCTTGAGGATATGCTTAGAGCTTGTGTTTTCAAGTTTAAGGATAGTTGGATAAATATCTTCTACTCATTGAGTTTGGATACAACAATAGCTACCACTCAAGCATTGGTATGGCTCCCTTTGAAGCTCTTTATGCTAGGCATTGTAGATCCCTGGTTGGGTGGTTTGAAGTGGGGGAAATAGCCTTGCTACGTTCGAATTTGGTCATGGAAGCTTGGAGAAGGTGAGGTTGATTAGGTAGAGATTGAAAATAGCACAAAGTACCCAAAATTCCTGCCTCAATGTGAGGAGAAGAGATCTTGAATTTAAGGTTGGTGATTGGGTTTACTTGAATGTCTCACCCATGAAGGGTGTGGTTCAATTTAGCAAGAATGGGAATTTAATTATGGGTCCTCATAGAGTTTTGAGGAGGATTAGTAAGGTTTCATATGAGTTGAAGTTGCCTATTGAGATGGACATGGTTCATCCGGTCTCCCATGTGTACATGTTGAGAAAGTATGTAGGTGACCCTAAGGCTATAATGCCTTTGGATTGTGGGTGTTATAGAAGATAATTTGACTTATGAGGAGGTCCCTGTAGAGATTTTTATAGACAAGTGAAGAGGTTGAGAAACAAAGATGTAGCTTCCCACAAGGTCCTTTGGAGGAACCAACAAGTTGAAAGTGCCACATGGGAAGCCGAGGCGGACATAAGAAAGTGATATCCATATCTCTTCCACTCTAATCAAACCTAAGGTACTCATTTAAGTCCCTTATATGATATTATATCTTACGTTTTAGCCCTTATGTCATTTTGCATGCATTCATGATCATGGTGACAAGTTTATGGTGACTTTTGATATTCATGTTGAGATTTTGAAAATGATGTTTAAATGCATTTATTGCATTCAAGTTGGGCTGAAATCTTCATGATTACTTATCTTATGTATGTTTCTTTCACATTCGGGGATGAATGTTCCCAAGGGGCAGATATTGAAACACCCAAAAAATGTGTTTCAGAAATGCCCATAATCGTAATTTCATATATCTCCAAATTTTTGCGTGATATCAGAAATCTGACTTTTTATTCTTTATCAGGGGGAAAGATTTAGTGGAAAATGGGTATAACCCCAATTTTAGAGGACCCATAATGAAAAATAATTTTTGCAAAAAAACAAATTCTAGTAGCCATCCGCGCCCTGGCTATGACGTACCAAGGGCGCAGATTAGTGTTGGAATGCCCTTTCCAAAGGGTCCACATCGCACCAGTGATGCGGACCAGTATAATTTTTCCCTAACATTCTAGTTCGGACTAAGGGCCTTTGGGTCATAGCCCCCACTTATGCATGAAAACATCCATACTTAACCATTTTTTAACTCTATACCACTCAAGACCCTCTCAAAACCCTCTCTAACACTTAACCAAATATTTCATCTAAATTCAAATGTCCCATGCTTAATCCCAGATATCAAGAACTCCATTCAAGCTTCAAGGTATCTTCAAGTCTACATCAAGAAAACCCAAGTTTAAGGTATGTGGGTTTCATCCCACTATATGTTGGTGGGATGATTTACATTGATTTTCTCATATTATTTCACACTTAAATTGCATGATTTGAAACAAGCATTACAAACCCTCCAAGTGTTTGACAAAATGTCTTGACAAGGATTCTCAAGTTATTGATGAACTACTACATGGTTTATAAGTCAAGTCACTTTATGATGATTAAGGGATTGTATATATATGCATTGAATTCATGAAAAGTATATATAGTGTTGCAAGTTAACCACACCTTGTTGGGGGTGATATGGCCATACTACCACATTGAGGGGTAGACACCTCGACCACCTTGTTGGGGGTGACATGCACATACTACCATGTTGAGGGGTAGGTACCTCAACCACCTTGTTGGGGGGTGGCATGCCCATACTATCATATTGAGGGGTAGGTACCTCAACCACCTTGTTGGGGGGTGACATGCCCATACTACCATGTTGAGGGGTAGATACCTCAACAATCTCACAGAGGGGGTAGCATGCCACAGATTCCAAGTAATACTTTTCTTGGTCTAATATTATGGTCTCTTCCAATACATGTATTATGTTCTCTACAAGTTATGTGATTTACAAACAAGTTTTATTTCAAGCATTGATCATGATTGCCATATTGATATTATACTTATCCCTTGCTTGTGATTATGCATTTTCACTATATTGGCTTATGTCTTGTTGTATTGTATCCTACATACTTAGTACATTCAAACATACTAATGCACTCTCTATGAAACGCCCCAAAAATGACCTAAAAATATGCGTTGAAAATGCCCATAATCATAATTTCTATATATCTCAAAATTCGTGCATGATATCAAATATTTCTCTTTATATTCTTAATTAAGGGGAAAAATTGAGTGGAAAATGGGTATAAATCTGATTTTAGAGGACCCGTAGAGAAATTTCATTTTTGCCAACCATTGGGTCCTTTCACCCATGGTGTCCAACCTTGCTTTTTATGACACTTGCATGTTTTCAAGATGTATTACTTATGGGTATTACTTATTATGAATTATGATTGCAAATTATGCAGGGATTTTATGAATTATTGATGGTAAACATATGTCTTCCTATTTCAAGCTTATACTATGAGATGGTTGTCTATTGTGACTATGCATATTTTAGGCTATGAAACTATGATCTATGATGAGATGATTTGATAATGGATTTCAATGTATCTTACATGAGGGTTTTACTATATTTTGGTGTGTTGATTTACACTAAGTTTTCTCATATTACTTCACTCTTGAATTGCATGATTTTGAACTAGCATTGCACACCTGCCAAGTGTTTGATAAATTGTCTAGACAAGGATTCTTGAGCTATTGATGATCTATTGCATGATTTACAAATCAAGTCTCTATATGATGATTAATGGATTGTATGTATACATTGAATTCATGAAAATGACCACACCTTGTTGAGGGAGTGATATACCTCAACCACTTTGATGAGGGGTGCTATGTCCATCTACCATTTGAAGGGTATATACCTTGACCACTTTGATGGGGGATGCTATGCCTATCTACCAGTTGAGGTGTATATACCTTGACCACTTTGATGGGGGGTGCTATGCCCATCTACCATGTTGAAGGGTATATACCATGGCCACTTTTATGGGGGGGGGGGGTGCTATGCCTATCTACTAGTTGAGGGGTATATACCTTGACCACTTTGATGGGGGGTGCTATGCCCATCTACCATGTTGAAGGGTATATACCATGGCCACTTTTATGGGGGGGGGGGGGCTATGCCTATCTACTAGTTGAGGGGTATATACCTTGACCACTTTGATGGGGGGTGAAATGTCGATCTACCAATTGAGGGGTAGATAGCTCAATCACCTTCCAAGGGGAAGATCTGCCTTGGATTCCATTGTTTGGTATATGATGATGGTCTCTTCCTACATATGTAATCTATATTCTCAAGTTGTATGTTTTACAAGCATGTTTTACTTAAAGTACTGATCATGCTTGCCAGGTTGTTATTATAACTATCCCTTTCTTATTATTATGCATTTTGACTACCAAAACGATCCAAAAATGTGTCTCGGAAGTGCCTGAAATAGTAATTTCCATATATCTCAAAATCCGTGCATGATATCAAAAATGGACTTCATATTCATGAGTAGGGGGACAAATTGAGTGGAAAATGGGTCTAAATCAAATTTTAGAGCAAACAAATCGCAATTTCATTTCCCAAAATTTTGATTTCCACAATCGCAATTTTGCCTCCTAATGAGCTGTCAAAATACAACACATTTTGACATACGAGTTTACCTATAAAGCGTAATTCAAGCTACAAGTCATAGGGTATTATCATAGCAAGGAATAGAGACCAAAAATCAGAAATTTCCTAAGTGGAGGTCAACCCTAAGAGGTCATCATACGAGTTGTAAGTCTCACTATGACTCATATAGATGTACTCATAGTAGGAAACAGAGAGCCCAAATTTTAGATCAACAAATGAAGGCCTAGACTACAAGAGGAGCGTACGAGTCTTACCCCAAGCTACGATTACTAGTGGGTCATACCAGTTGAGTCTAAGATGCCTAGAACCTTATGGAGACCGCGATTATAACTCATAGGTCACCCTACAAGTCATACTTGCGAGACGTACCAGCTGCAAGCTATCTTTTCTATGTAATTTTTAGGGTTACTTTATAAGCTCTATAAATACTTTAAGTTAGGTTTTATTTGAAAAAGGATAAAAAGAGAGATTAGAAATGGGGAGATATTGAACATCACTTGTGAATATTCTCTCAAGAATACTTCTAGGGTTTTAGCTTAGTTTATCATTTTCTTTCGGAAAACCCACTTTTTCGAATTGCAAATCTAACCTTGTACTCATTGTCAATCTATCAAGCTTTTGGTTTGCAATGGTGGTGTCTTCAACCTTTATTACTTTGGGTAAAATTCTCAATCATGTCATTTATTTGCATTTTTGTTGATTTTATCTTAGCCATGAGTAGCTAAGCACCCACATCTTCGGGTTGTGAGAACCATGGGTAGTTTACTTGAGATGACCTACGTTAGTGCATTTTTATGATTAGCGCTTTGCATGTATTGTCTATTTCTCTTTGTAGTGATTGTTGTTTGGTAGTAGCCAACACCAAACCCCATCTACTATCATGATCGCTAAAAAGGTAGTGATGAATAGGAAAAGAGAAATAGATGGCAGGATTCGATTGATGTGTTATCATCTAATCGACCAAACCTGACCAAAAAGAGGTTGATTGGGACAATAGGTAATGGTTAGTTGGAACGCCATGGTTGCCATACAAGTGCCAAGGTGAAATTTGACCTTTTCCTTCACAAGAAGGCTGGAAGAACCTAAGTTATCATCATTCATGTGAATCTCTAATTGTAGTTATGTTATCTAGGTTAATCGAGTTATTAAACCATGGGGAACGCAATTTCCAAGTTGTCCCTAAAATTGAGTGTTTTCCTGCATCTAGTATAGTGTTTGTTTTACTTTGTTCTTGAATCACAAATCCCCCCCCCATTTAGAGATTTTAGTTATAGATACTTGAAATGATTGATAATGAATTCTCGTAGTCAAGCCCTGTATTCCCTGTGGATTCGACTCTAACCTTTGGTTAGGTTAATTGTTGATAGCAACTACTTTTATATTGGAGCATGAACATCAGACATCAAAAATTATGGCACCATTGCCGAGGAATACAACTAGGTTCTTACTTGATTTCACTGTTAGTTAGTTCTACTGTTAATTTCTAGATGCTCTTGTATTTTACTTTTGTTTTTGTTTATGTTGTTTGATTTAAATTGCAGGGTGTACTAAGTTGTATGCCCAATACAAGGATATAAGACAATCCCTTAGCTCCGATCAATTTGGAGATCCATCGACTCTTTAGAAGAAAGGCTCAAGTGAATGAGGATATCGTGGTTGAGGAAGAAATGAATATGAATGATGATATGGGAAGAGAGGAGAATCCACCACCAAAGGATAACAGGCCACAACTTAGGGACTTTAACAAAAATACTTATGGATTGAACCAATATCAATTGAACCCTATAGCCATAGACGTTACTGGCACTATAGTGTTGCCTCTACTATCGACAGACGCTAAGTTATTGGTGTTGAGTGAATTACTTCAAATGCTCCAAAACCATGGATTATTTATAGGGCTGCCACCAGAGGATCCCTACTGTCATCTCCATAATGTGGTGTTTATTTGCAAGAGTGTCATGGGGACCCAAAATCTCTCAATTGACATTGTTGGTTTGTGGGTGTTTCCATTATCACTGACTTGGAATGTAGTTATGTTATTGTCTGAGCTACCTCTGAGTACAATAACAAGTTGGGAAGAACATCAGAGATTGTATCATGAAAGATATTTCCGAAGATCTAAGAAGTTGAAGCTCAAGGATCAAATAAAAAACTTTGAGCAATTGCCGGATAACTCTATTAGCATAACATGGAAGAGATTTACCAAATGCTTGAGGATGATCCCCGATCATAAGATTGTTGATGATGCATTGGTTGAAATCTTCTATCGGGCACTTGATGAGAATAGTCAAGTTTGCGCCGACATAATCATGGAAGGCATGTTTCTTGACAAACCTTTTGCATTGATAACCGCAAGGATGGAGAAAGTGGTTAAAACCAGTAGAGCATGGGGTCAATGAGAGTGAGGTGCAATGAAAACTTCTTATGTGGTCAACACCAACAATGAGCAAGCAAAGGTCAATGAAGAGATCATGGAGCAACTTGCTCAACTTCGCACAAGCATGGACTTGGTCTTGAAGCAAAACCAAGCAAGTGCCAAAGCGATCACTGACCAACCTCTTAAGGCTCCCATCAATGAAGATCCATTCTTTTATAAAGATGCTTGATATGTGACCAATCAAGCGGCGGATTTCTTGAATAACCCCCAAGGCTCCAACTCAGACTGTTACAGGCAAGGTTCTGGGAATCAATGTCAGAACTATAACCATGGTGGTGCTTATAGAGACAACCGAGATGGTTACTATGAAAGAGAGAGGATGCTAGATAGTGAATGGGGTAGAGAAGATGGTTATAAGAATTGTCCTTATGTGTCGCCCCACAACCTAATACCATGCCAAGCACTTTGAGGCTTGAAGAGATATTGGACAAGTTTTTGAAGAGAGCCAATCATCAAGATGAGACCTTGAAGGGAATGAAAGCAGATATCTCAAGTATTAACAAAAAACTAGAGTCTCACTCAATGGCGATTAAGCAATTAGAACAATAATCTGGGCAAGTTTCTTCACAATTGAACCAATGCCCAAAAGGAAGCTTACCAAGCAATATAGTTCAAAATCCTAAAATAGTAGTTATGACACGGAGTGGGAAAAGAACCATAGATCCCCCTATACTGGTCATTGTGGATGAAGTAGATGAGAAGGTTCTTGGTGGTGAAGTTGTTGTTGAGGAAGAAAGTTTAGAGATTGTCGGGATGTAAACAAAAGAGGTAAGGGAGCACGAAAAGTTGAAGTCAATTCCAAGGCCTCCTCCTCCATTCCTTTAAAGACTTAAGGAAAAGGAAGAGGAGGATAAATTCAAATACTTCCTCTCGTTGTTGAAGAACTATCCATCAATATACCTCTTCTAGAAGCTTTGGAGAAGATGCCCAGGTACACCAAATATCTGAAGGATTTGGTGATAAAGAAACACATTTTGAGCGAAGAGTTCTCATAGAGCTCCAATAATGTAGTGCAATCATGACCAAATGCCTTGTTAAAAAATGAGAGGACCCCGGTGTATTCACAATCCCTTCCACTATTGGTGTTGTTAAATTCGCACGAACATTGTGTGATTTAGGAGCCAGCATCAATCTAATGCCTCTTGTCATATTCAAAAAGCTTGGGCTTGGCACTCCTATATCGACAAGAATGCGGTTGCTCATGGCAGATCAAACCATTAAAAAACCATAGGGATTACTTCTTGATGTTCTTGTTAAAGTTGATAAATTCATCTTTCCTGTGGACTTTGTGACCCTTGACTGTGAGATTGATTTTATGGTGCCTATAATATTGGGCAAACCATTTCTGGCCACTGGAAAAGCCCTAGTGGATATAGATTCGAGTCAAATTCTGTTCAGGTTGATTGATGCAGAGGTCTTATTCTATATCTGCCAATCTATGAAATAGCCGAATGAGTTTAAGAGTGAAGTGTGGACCCTTGATGATTGTTGATGAAGGACGATGACTAAGTCGAGCCACGACGTTAAACAAGAAAATTCTTGGGAGGTAACCCAAGCAACTTTTTATATTTGTTGGTTTGTTTTAAGTGTTAATTATTGGAAATTTTAGGTAGTAGGGTGTTTGTTTTAAGTTCAAAGACATTGGTGCATTTGTAATATTTTGAAGATTGTTGTGTTTTGAGACTTGGTTTGCAGATGGAAATTAAAGAACTAAAGATGTGAGAAAACGGTACTTGAGCAGCCTCTATAAGTAGGCCTACGAGTCATAGTCAACACTATAACTCGTAGTCATACCTTGTAGAGGGAAATAGTGAGTATCAAAAGATGGCACACACACTACCAGCCAACCTTATGATTCGTAAGGTCTTCTACGAGTCATAAGTTGAGTTTGTAGTACCTATTTATGGATTCTAAATTTTCACAAGTGTTAGATCATCTATGAGATCAGGACCTACGAGTTGTAGGACACCCTACGATTCATATTCAGGTTCTCGTAGCCTCGACTATAACTTTTAAAGGGTGACCTGATTTGTTATAAAAGGGGGTCAAAATGAAATTTGATCCCCATTTTCATTTCTACACCCTAATTCCGTCAAAAATCCCCAAACCATTCTGCCATCCACTATTTTGATCACAATCCCAGCTACCCATATCATTTTTTAGCGTGAATTCTAGCGAGGATACCTTCTTCTATGGTTTTGGTGTGTTTTTCGATCTCCTTTGCTTGGGTTAAATTCTTCTATCAATTGGTAAGCTTCGTGGTTAAATTTAACGCACTACAGTGGTGAGCTTATTCTTGGTATAATCATATGCATATTTTAACCATGAATATTCATACCCATGTGGTAATGTGTAGACCTAGACATGAAACCTAGGATTTATAAGCTTGGAAAAATTGTGCTTTGAATCAATCCTTGTTCAAAGTTCTTGAGTGGGTGGTTGTAACTGTGAAAAATATTAGTTCATAGAATGTAGCGCTTCATTGTTGCTCGACCATTATGGAAATTGTCTATGGAAGTTAGGAGGTGTAAGAACCATAGATCCCCCTATACTGGTCATTGTGGATGAAGTAGATGAGAAGGTTCTTGGTGGTGAAGTTGTTGTTGAGGAAGAAAGTTTAGAGATTGTCGGGATGTAAACAAAAGAGGTAAGGGAGCACGAAAAGTTGAAGTCCCTTGGTTTTTCCTGACGTAATGTGAAACGAATTTTGATTTTTAGGGATAATGGTTGTCTTAATTTTCTGATGTCATTATAGGGCAATTTATGTGTCAAATATACTATATTGCTCTTATATTTGCCAATGTTGTAGTTGTGAATGTTTTGATTGTGCTTTGTGTGGGAAAGTAATACGCACTATTAGTGGCTTCTGTTTTCAGCTATGAGGTCCTCCTATGACTCATAGGCCCCATTACAAGTTGTAGTGGTCCTTCGTAGCAAGCATCAGTCACTTGTGGTTCCTTCATATTTCTTATATAAGACCCACATACGACTTATAGCACCTGCTACGACTCGTAATAAGGGTCTTGTTATCCTAACTAAGTTTTAAAAATGGTCTATACAAAGAGGTACGAGGCCAGACTATGACCCACAGGTCCCCTTATAAGTCGTAACTGTACCTCATATCCCCTGCAACTGTATCAGTGATCTTTCTTCTAATTTCTTTTGCTTCTATGTTTAAGTATTTGCATTTCTTTTTCTCTGTCATGTGACTCATTTGATCAAACATCTTGATCCTCACATAGGTCATATGGTTGTTTTGCAGATATAATGCCTCCAAAAGATAAATGAGCAATCCAACCATTTCAATAGAGGTTGGTTAATGAATCTTCTGAGGTTGAGAGATCTGAGGGGTCCCTAGAAGCTCACAGGGTCAGAATAGACCTCGAAGCAAATATACCTCAGACCGGTGCACTATAGTATAGACTCCCATGGAAGTTAGCAGTTCCTCCCTGTCTGAAGAGGAGGAACAATAGGGTAATAGAGACAGGTCTGAGAGTAGCCTACCAAAGATGACCCCCCATACACAAGGTTAGAGTCGGAATCTAAGAGCACTTCTCAGACCTAATAGGAAGAAGTCCAGTCACAGCCCCCAGCCGACCGCAGATAGTATGTCCCAGGGATGAAGGAGATATTTGACCATGGGTTAGAGCCTAAGGGATAAGGCAAACCAGTGCAACAATTTCATGAAAATTCTAGACTGTATGACTAAGGATTTGATAAGGTTCCAGGATTAGATAAGGAGATAGATAGATACATACTACGATGGACTACACAGCAGCTGGGCAAGTATGCCCCTTACATGGTCCATGAGTTTTATGCAGCCTATCTTGCTACACTCTACTGAGGATTTCAGAAGAATAAGAAGCTGATTGACAGCCAAGGTTACAGGTGGTGCTAGTCTGGGGTCGAAAAGTTCCTATTTCAAAGGAGACTATTTGATAGATCTAGTTTGGGCCCACTTATAGAGTGCCTCAGTCTACCGCAGAGTATGATGGATGCATTGACAAGATGAGGAGAGTGGTGATTAGGAAGGACATTGGGGCCATGACAGAGCTTCTACAGTGGATTGCTAGTTAGATTTGTAAGAAGGGTTTTGAGCTGACGTGGGTTACAAACCAGAAAGATGCCCACCTCTCTTTCCGAGCCAAGTTTTGGTGGTCCATTATCTATTGGCATATCTGGCCTACTTTCATGGATAATATGATCCCTTTGGTGAGGATTGTGTTACTAGCCAGCATTCTAGTTGGTTATGAGATAGATTAGGACGGGATTATCTCTGAGCAGATCTATAAGTCCAGCGCCTGGAAAATCACCTCACCGCCACTCCTTTTTTTGATCCACCAATTATGCAGTGCAGCAGGTGTTCCAATAGGCCCCCACCAGGACTAGCATATCGAAGCCACACGATTATGGATCCCAGCCTGATAAAGGCTGATGAGAACTCAGTGGCCCTACCTCCTACAACTCCTTTGGCTATCCCAGATCCATTCCCAGTAGAGCCTCAGACTCAGGGTTCAACTCCAGCTACCACCAGTACTACTCTAGTCGCAACAGAGCCTACACCAGCTGTTGAGATTGAGTCCATGCTATCCTCCAGTACTCCAGTACCAACAACATTTTTATTACAGGTTGATTCTATTATCTCTGTTGTTACTTTTCAAGCACTATTGCATAGGGTGGCTACAGCAGAGTCCAGGCTACAGGCTTTAGCAGCATAGGTCATACCTTGGGTCAGCCAAATCATACGAGACTCAGAAGAGAGGATAAAGGCATTCACCTGTGTGTTGGTAAATGAGAGAGTGAGATCGGTGGATACCCGAGGTGATGCTTTTAAGGTGAGAATCCAGCAAAGGCTTGAGAGTGCTCGACCTACTAATAAGAGCGCAGTGACATAGGAGTTGGCCAAGTTTAAGGCCAACCTATTGCAGATGTTAGCAGTCCTAGAGGTGGCACCTATGAGTGATGAGGTGTTTGATTAGTTAGCTGACCAACCACATACCTATAGGAAGAGGTCCCTCGAGTATGATGACATAGAAATAAGCCAGAAGAGGCCTAGACCTGATGACCCAGTAACCCCTGTGGAGGAGTCAATACCAGAGTAGGTGGTGCAGGAGTCAATCCTGTTGGCGGCCATACAAAGAGATAGGGAGCAACACTCATCACATGGAAAGCGTAGCTCTCATACAGCTGCAACCCAGATTGCTGAGGAAGAGATGGTGACCTAGGACCCTGCAGACCAGCCAGAGATCGGTGCTTGATGCACCATGATGTTTGACCCTTTTGACCCCAGTTCTTTTATTTTCTTAATGGATACTTTGTTCCTTTTGTTAGATAATCTTTTTATTATGTTGGTTTTTGAATTTGTTTAAATATTTTTATGTTGGATGTTGATTTTACTTATATTTTGGATGTTAGTTTTCTGTTTTAAATGTATGTGTGTGTGTGTATACATATATATATATATATATATATATGTTATCGTGTTTGGTTTTTCATTCTTGTGTTTACTTTGAGGACAAAGTATTCTATTTTGGTTGGGAGTGGGACGTTATGGATTAAGGTGAAGTAAGTAGCCTCTACTACATAACTTCTCCTATTTTTGATCTCAAGGTTTTATTGTCGTGTTTCTTTTTCCTTGTGGATGTTTAATTTTCTGTTAAACCGGCATGTTTAGGTAGTGTAGATAATGTGTAAATTCATAGTAGTGTTATTTGTTGTTACATACATAGTCTTTAGATGCTTTTTAAAGTTTTGATGAAATATAGGGTACCTTCAAAAAGTTCTTTGAGATTGTAAAAGTCTTTAAATGTTGTTTGAATGATTTGAAAAATTAGGTACCCTTAAAATTTTTGAGATTATAGTTATTGACGCATTCATGCATTTTGAGTATCTAGCACTGTTTGTTCTGATAGTGCGTAGGTAAGTTGAGGCTTAAAGTAGGACTTGTGAGTCTATACTTGATTGTGGGTGCTATGCCATGTGTGTTGTGAGCTTATTTTGCTGCATTCATGCATTATGTATGGACTTAAAATGTGCCTTGTTACTCTAAGATTGGTTTGGTAATGTGGTTAATTTGGAAAGGATCCTAGGGCTTTGTTCTTTGAGTGAAACCACGTTTAGCCTAAATGACCTACCAAATGAGTGAGTGAATCCCTTGTTCCAAAATTTTGAGCTTCTCATGTACTCATTCTTTTTTGACACCTTACTAGCTTAACCTTGTTTGATCAAATACCTTGATATTGGCCCTGGTCTATCCTTGAATATGTGAACCTTAATTGAGGCTAAAAGCCTAAGTTGAGGCCATGCCCTTTGAACCTATGTTACTAGCCCTTAAGTTATAAGTGATCCAAATCCACTTTGTCACCAAGCCAGAAGATGAGTACAGAGGCAAGCCTATGGTGTTAGTCATTGTGCATGAATTTCAATTTTGAGAGTGAGAATGTTTCCTCAGTCCCTGAATTCAAAATGCTTTTTAAGTGTGTAAGAGGGACTTCTTTTCTGTAAGGGCATTTGCACTACTTGATTAGCATATGGCTACACAATCTAATACTCCTTAGCTTATCATAGTTGGGTTGCCAGATTCATCATCATGTTTTTGTTGTGCTCAGTAGTTTTACAATCTGGTTTTGAAAATGATAGTTAGGTACCTGGATTAAAGTGAATGATGTATATGCCAATGGTATAGCTACTATGTTTTTCTCATTTTCTGCGTAGATTGAGTTATCGTTTGAGGACAAGTAACAATTCTAAGTTGAGGGTGTTGATAAATGTCAAAATATAATGCATGTGATGCCTAAAACAAGGAATTTAGTGAGTTTGTAATGCTACTTTTTTATGGATTTTATTTGTTTTTGTGTTGTTATTGCAGAAAAGTTAGGTTGGCATGACTTTGGAGGAATATTGCAAATTTTGTTGAAACATAGGACATACGAGTTCACCTACGAGTCGTAGCCCAAGCTACGGGTCATAAGGTATTATCTTAGAAAGGAACAGAGACCAAAAATCAAAAATGTGCTAAGTGGAGGTCAACCCTATGAAGTCATTATACGAGTCGTAAGTCTCACTACGACTCATATAGATGTACTCATGGAAGGAAACAGAGAGCCCAAATTTTGGATCAACAAATGAAGGCCTAGACTATAAGAGGACCATATGAGTCGTAGGCTAGTAGGTCGTACCAGTTGAGTCCAAGATGCCTAGAACCTGATTACCACTTGTAGGTGACCCTACAAGTCGTACCTGTGGGATGTACCAATTATCATTTGTCTTTTCTATGTAATTTTTAGGGTTACTTTGTAAGCACTATAAATACTTTAAGTTGGGTTTCATTTGAAAATGGAGAGAAAGAGAGATTAGGAATGGGGAGATATTGAACATCACTTGCGAATATTCTCTTAGGAATGCTTCTAGAGTTTTAGCTTAGTTTATCATTTTTCTTTTGGAAAAACAACTTTTGGGGATGCAGATGTTGCCTTGTACTCATTGTCAATCTATCAAGCTTTTGGTTTACAATTGGTGGTGTCTTCAACCTTCATTGCTTTGGGTAAAATTCTCAATCATGTCTTTTGTTTGCATTTTTGTTGGTTTTGCCTTAGCCTTGAGTAGCTAAGCACCCCCAACTTGGGGTTGTGGGAGCCATGGTTAGTGCATTTTTATGATTAGGATTTTGTATATATTGTCTATTTCTCTTCTGTATGATTGCTGTTTGTTGGTGGCCAACACCAAATCCCATCTACTATCATGATCCCGACCAAGGTAGTGATGAATAGGAAAAGAGAAATAGATGACACGATTCGATTGATGTGTTCTCGTCTAATCAGCCAAACCTAACCAAGGGGAGGTTGACTGGGACAATAGGTAATGGTTAGTTGGCACTCCGTGGTTTCCAACCAAGCACCATGGTGAAATTTGACCTTCAACTTCACAAGAGGGCTATAAGAACTTAAGTTATCGTCCTGCATGCAAATCTCTAATTGTAGTTATATTATCTAGGTCAATCAAGTTAACGAACCATGGGGAACACAATTCCTACGTTGTCCCTAAAATTGAGTGTTTTCCCACATTATATTATATTGTTTGTTTTACTTTCTTCTTGAATCATAAACCCCCCCCATTTAGAGATTTTAGTTATCGATACTTGAATTGATTGATAGTGAATTCTCGTAGTCAAGCATTGTATTCCCTTTTGATTCAACCTAACCTTTGGTTAGGTTAATTGCTAATAGAGACTGCTTTCTTATTAGAGCATGAACATCAGACATCACCTCCAAGACAGGTCCGCATCGTGGACCAGATGCGGACTTGTGTATTTTGTTGCCAGTGATTTTTTATCTCGGTCCAAGGCTTTTGGGTCTTGGGCCTAAGCCTTCCCTTGCATGAAAATACCTATACTTAGCCTTATTTGATCCTTATATCATTCAAGACATTCCCAAATACTCTCTCAAACACTTAGACAATATTTCATATCCAAATTTCAAGTCCAAAAACTCATCCGGATCTTAATGTTCTCATTCAAGCTTCAAGTCTCCATCTCTAATATTTTTCAAGGATTCTCTAAAGTCAAGGTATGTCCTTTCACCCATGATATCCAGGCTTTCTTTTACCTAAAATTGTATGATTTAAAGTTGATTTACTCATGGGTCTTACTTATTGTGAATTTCACTGCACACTCAGTGGGGGTTTCATGAAATTATGATTGTTTTAGCATGTTTTGAGCTATGAATCTAAGATCTATTATGAGATTTGATGAAGGGTTTTGATATATATTGCTTAAGGGTGTTACCAAGTATCTATTTATGGTTTTATACTAAATTTTCTAGTATGATTTCACTCTTGAATTGCATGGTTTTACACTAGCAGCACTACACATAAAACAACCCCAAAATGTGTCCAAAAATGTGCCTTGGAAATGCCCGTAATTGTAATTTCTATATATCTCAAAATCCGTGTGTGATACTGAAAATCCAACTTCATATTCTTGTTCGGGGAGTCATATTGTATGGGGAATGGATCTAACCCTGAATTTAGAGCAACCACAGATAAATCTAAAAATCGTAAAATGCGATTTCCAGTGTGCATTCACGCCCCTAGTGTGACTCGCCAAGGGCGCGCCACAATTTTGTTTTTGGGCAGTTTTTTCAAGTTCGGTCCAAGGCTTTTGAGTCTTTCATCTAAGTGTTCCTAAATGTGAAAATACCTATACTTGGCGATATTTCACCTTCATATCATTCTAAACATTCCCTAATACTCATTCAAACACTTAGCCAATAGTTCATCTCCTAAATTCAAGTCTCAAAACTCATCCAGATCTCATGGTTCTCATTCAAGCTTCAACTCTCTATCTCCAATCTTCATCAAGCCATTCTCCAAAGCTAAGGTATGTGGGTTTCTTTCATGAGTTGATTTCACCCATGATACCCAAGCTCTCTTTTACTCAAAATTGCATGATTTAAAGTTGAATTATTTATGAGTCTTATCTATTATGAATTCCACTGCATACTATATTGGGGTTTATGAAATTGTGACTATTTTATCATGTTTTGAACTATGAAACCAAGATCTATTGAGAGATTTGATGAAGGGTTTTGATGTATATTGCTTGAGAGTGTTACGAAGTATCTATTAATGGTTTTGCATTGCATTTTCTAGCATGAAGGGTTTTGATGTATATTGCTTGAGAGTGTTACCAAGTATCTATTGATGGATTTACACTGAATCTTCTAGCATGATTTCACTCTTGTATTCCATGGTTTTACACTAGAACTATACATCCGCCAAGTGTTTGATAAAATGTCTGGATTATGATTTCTTGAGGAATTGAAGGTCCAATGCATGCCATATGAGTTGAATGACTATTTAATGATGAAAGGGGTGTATGTATATGATGATGATGAAAGGAATGCATATATATGATATTATCTCTATATTGTTGAAGATGACCAAGCCTCACTCGGGAGGTTGTAGGCTCGGGTAACCTTTTTGGGGTCTTATACCTCGTTCACCTAGCTTGGGTGGTGGTAGGCCCATTCAACTTAGTCAAGGGCTTTGTACCTTGATAACCATGTTGGGGGTTTGTACCTCATCAACCTCCTAAAGGGGTTTCTACCTCATGCGCCTCTCCAAGGAGGTGGTAGGCCTTGGATTGCACTAATAGTGTTCAGTCATTAAACTTGTATTATGTTCCACATATAAGCATGATTTTAATTCAAGCATCATTCATATGTGACATATTGCTATAAGCTTATTCATTGCCTATGTTATGCATTTTGTTTATGGTGCTTACCACTTGTTGCATTACATCCTACATACTTTGTACATTCCAATGTACTAACACATACTCTATGCCTAAATGATGTTACCATGTAGGAATCGGAGCCCCACTTGATCATCCTCCTCCACGTGGTTAGTACGACATCTTTCAAGCTTATTGGTGAGTCCTTCATTCTGGGGATGATATTTGTGATCTCCTACTATGCTTTAAGACTGTCCCTTTTTTGTATATATGTTAACTATGAGGGTGAGCCTGGTAGCTTATCTTGCCTATTGCTAAGTATCTAAGTTTTAAAGGTGCTATTAGACATATTTGTATTATGTTTTTTGAGCTTGACTCTCTCTTGACTCTTGTTAGTTATGATATGAAAGTTTCCTTTAGCCCCTTTTATCCCTATTTACTACTTCTTGTTGTATTCTATTGTTTTTGCGACCAAGGATGTGTAATGATAAGTTAAGAGGCTTGCTTGAGGTCCCTTCAGGTGCTATACATGCTATGTCATGCCTAGGGCCTAGGCTTGGATCGTGACAACACACCCGCCAAGTATTTGATAAAATGTCCAGTTAATGTATTTTGAGGAATTGAAGGTCCAATGCATGCCTTATGAGTTGAATGACTTTATGATGATGAAAGGAATGTATTTATATGATATTCTCCTATGTAGTGTTGGAAAGTGACCATGCCTTACTCAGGGGGTTAACAGCCCGGGTAACCATGTCCGGTCTATACCTTGATACTAATCAAGAGGTTGTTCCTTGATAAATGGGTTAAGATGTCATGACCCAACCTATGGGCCGTGACTGGTACCCGATTGGGGCACCTGAACAACCTTACTAAGCCAAACTCAGATTATAATCACTATTTTATTTATAGAAATTTTGACAGAGTTTCCTCTGTTTTACTGACTAGCCACCTGGAAACAGAAGATTCCAACAAACAGAGCAAACATACAAACATACATATCCAGATATACGCAGGCCGACAAGGTCACCGCTGCAGTTAAACCGCCCAACAAACACAACATGCATACATAATATCCAGACTGACTGATATGTCTCTCATACACAGCATACAAACATAGCATACAGACTGACTGACTCATCCCATACTCACAGGAGTCCACAGACCTCTATACAGACATACTGACAAAAGTGACGGGACAGGGCCCCCTCATACCCAAAAATGAATATAGTGCAAAGTAACAAAGTAGCAAATATACCAAAAGTAGCTCTAAAGCAAGGGAGCTCTTCAAATTGCAAACTGAGGTCCTAAGCTAGAGGCTCGCTACCCTGTACGTCTGAACCTGCGGGCATGAAATGCAGCCCCCTAAGAAAGGGGGTCAGTACGAAATACGTACCGAATATGTAAAGTAGAAAGTACAAACTGTAACCGAAGGTGATAATCCAAATAGAGGTATAAAATGCCAAACTCATATGCGAATGCCAAGGGAAATTTTTTTTATCTTTTCAAAATAATAAACTAGCGCCTAACGGACTGGAATAATAGCGACCACCAAACTCGCGCCACCCACTGCCTCACACCAGAAAGTTCAAATCCCAAAGTCTCCAACACAAATCCCAAATGTAGCTGAAGTGAGCCGGGGCGAGCGAGGCCCCGCACCCACATCATAGTATAGGTAAGCCGAGGTGAGTGAGGCCCAGCGCTCATGTATCATAATATCGGTGTGCCGAGGCGAACGAGGCCCAGCGCTCACGTATCATAATACATAACAGATATCATGTCGACAAGTGAGCCGAGGCAAGCGAGGCCCAGCACTCACGTGAGCCGGGCGAACGAGGCCCAACACTCACACATCATAATGCCAACATATCCCAAGCCCAGCTCCTTATGGCTCCAAACTAAGCAAAGTCGGTCCCTGGGCAAACCGACCTGCCGTATCCAGCCTCCTTCGGAATATATATATATATATTATAATATGCACGATAATAACCGACCCGAGAACTGATGAACGGAATCATATCAGGCACGAATAGAGTCGTGAGAAGTTATATGTATGAAAAATCCATTTCATAAGTATAGGAGTTCAGTAATATGTCCATACTTG
>DF362806.1:3558-17722 GCA_000787875.1 Solanum virginianum
TCTTAGTTCCCCTAGATTGGGCATGGTGTAATGCAACACTTTATATAAATTATATCATATACATAAGCTTCTTTCATCATCATAATATCAATTATATCATATCTCATGCTTTGGTGCTTCAATTTCTCAAGAAACCACACATTTTATCAAACACTTAGATGATGTGTAATGCTAGTATAGAACCATAAAATATAGAGATAAAATCATGCAAGAAAATCCATTGTAAAACCATTAATCAACACCCTGCAAAACCCTCAAGCAACATACATCAAAACCCCTTATCAAATCTTACAATAGATCCAACATTTATAGCTCAAAAAATAGCAAAACAGTCACAATTTCACATAGCTTTATCATAGTGTGTAGTGGATTTCATAATCTGCAAGACGTATTTGTAAATCAAATTTAAATCATGCAAGTTAAGTGAAAGGAGACATGGGTATCATGGGTGAAAGGAACCCATGAAAGAAACCCACATACCTTACCCTAGAGATAAACTTGGTAGAGATTGGAGATGGAGACTTGAAGCTTGAAAAAGAACTTTGAAGGAAAACTTTAGTTCCGAATGAGGGTTTGTGACTTAAATTCGAGAGTGAGAATATGGCTAAGTGTTTAAAAGGATGTTGGGGAATGTTTAGGATGATATGAGGGTGAAATATAGCTAAGTATAGGTAAAAACATATTTGGGAACACTTAGGCCCAAGACATAAAAGTCTTAGACCGTACAAAAAATCATTGGGCAGAAAAAATATACTTCTCCGCATTGCGGGGATGAAGCAGAGACAACTTCTCTTTATCTGCGTGCCCTTGGCACGTCGTGCCAGGGTCGCAGAATGCTCTTTGGAATTTGTCACTTGAAAAATCATAATTGCTAATCTTTTGCTCTTAAATTTTGGTTAGACCCTCCTTCCCCCTAATTGTGATCCCCTGAATAAGAATATGAAGTCGAATTTTCGATATTACGTATGGATTTTTAGATATATAGAATTTAAAATTTTTGGAAGTCCAAGGTACATTTGTGGGTACTTTTTGGGGTCATTTTAGGTATTTTAGGGGTGAAAGGAAAGCCTAGCCTGGGTCAATCCCAATATTGATTTTCCACTAATCGACTAGTCATTGGTATTACATATTATGCATAAATTATACAGTAAAGAAAGGTAAAGTAATAAAAAGGACATAACGTACATGATTCCACAGTATGACTAAAGGTAGTCTCTTATCCCTACACCAGTGCATGATTTCATTTAAGTTCTTACTTCATATAAAGTACTTCTTGCCTTACATATTTAGTACATTATATCATATTGACATCCCTTATGGGGGATTTGCATTTTATGTTGAAGCTATAGGAGCTAGTAGATCTCCCCAGTAAGAGTACAGGAAATCCAGCTGTTATTACTGAGCTCCAGGCTGCTTCGGGGCTTTGTGTGTCTAGAGTTTATATTTTTGTATTATATAGTTAGTCATAAGGTGGGGCTTGTCCCGACCATTATCAATTACTGGTCGCTATTTAGAGGCTTTGTAGACAATGTAAAGTAAAGTGTGGTCATGTCTCGTACTTTAGACACTGTGGCTCCAACGACCTAGTCATATGCATTTTCTTTTAGCTTGTTATTACTATCTACTTTATTGAAAGTATGTAGAATATGAAAACCCCTTACATTGTTCATAGAAAGTGCATGGTTATATGTTGGTTCTCCCCAGTCCTATCGATAATGGGTGCCAGTCCACCTTAATGGGAGTTTAGGCGTGACATTTTATGGTATTGAAGACTATACTGAGGTCTACATCAAAGAATTGGTAAGGTTGCATGGGGTAACATTTTCTATTATATCAGATAGGGGTGCTCAATTTACTTTCTATGTTCAGAAGTCATTCCAAAAGGGCATTTCTACGACGGTGAAGTTAAGTACCACATTCCATACTCAAATGGATGGACATGCCAAAATAATAACACAAATGTTTGACGATATGTTGAGGGCTTGTGTGTTTGATTTCACGAGAAGTTAGGGTAATCACTTACCTTTTACATAATTTGCTTACAATAATAGTTTTCATTCAAGTATTGGTATGAATCCATTTGAAGCATTGTATGGTAGATGGTGTAGATCACAAGTGGGATGGTTTAAGGTTGGAGAAATGTCCTTAATTGGACCAGATTTGGAACTTGATGCCATAGAGAAGGTGAAAGTTATACCTGAAAGGTTGAAGGCTTCCAAAGTCATCAAAAGTCATATGTCGATATTAGGAGAAGAGAATTAGAGTTTGATGAAGGTGATTGGGTGTATTTAAATATTTTACCAACAAAAGGAGTGATGAATACTAGCAAGAAGGACAAATTGAGTCCTAGATATATGGGACCCTATGATATAGTGAAAAGAGTTGGGAAAGTAGCCTATGAGCTAGATTTGCCTATGGAATTAGCTACGTTTCACCTAGTATTTCATATATCGATGCTAAGGAACTGCTTGGCTGATCCTAATTTTATTGTTCTGTAGAAGGATGTGCCCATTAAGGAGTATTTGATTTATGAAGAAGTACTGGTTGAGATTTTGGATCGGAAAGTGAAGAGGTTGAGAAATAAAGAGGTTGCATCTGTCAAAGTATTATGGAGAAAGCAACAAGCTAAAAGTGTTACTTGGGAGGGTGAAGTAGATATGATGAAACAACACCCTTACCTCTTTCCTTCTATTCAAACCTAAGGTACTTAATATGATCTATTCCTCCAAAGTTCTCATGAATACATGTATTTTGGTAGGTTGCATGCATGCATGATCATGAAATGATATTTGATGCATAAGTTTGATGAATTTATGAAAAATGATTACTAAGTTGTATTTTGCGTATATGTTATGATGATTATGTTCCTACTCTATTCAAGGGTACTTTTGTCTCATTCGATGATGAATGATCCCAAAGAGGAGATATTGCAACACCCCTCATATTTCTTGGTTGGAAAACTGAATGATAAAGATTTTGGAGCTAGTTTGGTTCTGCGAGCCAGTCTATGGCTCGTGGAAGAAACCACAAGTTGTAGGAGGGTTCTTGGATTAAGTCCAGTGAGAATGCAAAACTGAAAATTTTATAGAAGTTAATATATAAATTAACAGGACGGACGGACTGTATGTTGAACAACAATTCGTCAAAGATTTCGTCGAAAGAAGCCCCGAAGGGCCTAAATATTTCTAAGTCTGGAACACTTCTACGAAGAGGACCTACGACTTGTAAATGGAACTATGGGTCATCTTACATGTTCATGGTTTGGAAGATGAAAATTCAAAGAATTCAACCTTTATGACCTAAAGTTTCACGGACCAATTATGGTTTATAGTTTGAACGACGACCCATAGAAAGGGTTTCGTGGACGTTTCAGGCAATTTTTAATGAAGGTATATTTGACATTTCCAACTTATCTAAGTCCTAAACTATATTTTTTTGGCTCTCTTAACTACTCTAATAGACCTAGCTTTTATAAGTCCTATTCCTAATTCATTCAAAGTCATCCACCCTCAAAATTCTCCTAAAGGTCCTCAATATTTCACTCTCTAAGTCAAGGATTCTATTGAAGCTAGGGCTTGAAGGTTTGACCAAGGATTTTTCAAATTTTTTTCCTCAATTTTAAGAATTCTCACTTGAGGTATATATGGCTTCATTCATGTATTAATTTCATTTATGAAGTCCAACCTAAAACTCCTTTTTATTAGAATTTCATGATAATTTCTTATGCGTTTTTGTGCTATGATTCCAAATGCATGGATTATGATTCCTACATGATGATTTTATCTAATTATGCATGAATTACAAAGAATTATATGATTTATATGATTTTCAAGTAAAAGCATGTAGCTTCAAATATGCATGAAAAGGGCTTAATGATTTGATGTGAGTTCCTTTACTAAGGATATAAATTGGTCTTAATTGCATGTTATCTCTATGAATCCTACCCAATTGCATGATTTTGACTTGATTGTCCATGAACTCACACTTAGTCCTAGTCTCCTATGATAAAGCTATGGATTTTCATGATTATGATTTTAAGAAAATAAAAGCATGTTTTATGATAATGCTGATACTATGGTAAAGAGGGTGATAAAAATCCCTTATGTTTATGATAATGACGTTAAGGTGGGAATGTCTACATACACTATAATGTAAAGCGAAAGTAGATGACTATTCTTATGAAATGAGATGATTTATGAAAGAGTATGATGACCAATTTATAAACTATGAAAGTATGACTTCGATGAAGTATGAACTATTTTGAAAGCAATGAATATTCATGATTTATGTATGCCATGGGATATGGCGTAGCATCGAGAAGGCTTTGGTAGATTTTATAGTCCCATAGATATGTACCAGAATAGAAATGATGTTCATGTTTTATACCTTAAAGGTGTGCTAATTGATCCATTTAGTTTTAATGATAGACATTCAACATCCTTGGATAGAGACTAAAGGGTGGGGTTAAATAATGGTTCTCACTATCCTAAGATAGAGCCTATAAGGTGAGGATCGAGTCTACCATAGCAAAGTAGACTCCCTTTATTTGGTGTAGAGGGAACATCAAGATTCCATATAAAAGTTAACATGGTCTTATATGTTTGTTATTGTCTTATTCCCATATATGTATGTTATGGTTATGAAAAGGATTTTTATGATGCTTCTTATCATGATTTTAAATTTGCATACTTGTGCATATTAAGATCTTAACCTATTGATTATGATTATGCATATTGATATTATTATGATGTCCTTTGATTCATTACATACCTACATATTTAGTATATTCCACGTACTAACACATACTTCTTTACCTACAAGATCTAACCATGTATGGACAAATGACAAGGCAACTATTCCATTTCATAGCTAGATCTGGATTCTAAGCTTGAAGATTTTTTGGTGAGTTCCCATGCTTCAGGTACAAGCCCATATATGATGTTCACTTTATGTTGAGACATTTTATTTTCTTTATATCTTGAGGGTGAGCTATTAAGCTATGTTCTAGACCCCGCCAAGATCTATGATGTAGAGGAATGTTTTGGATGTTTATAGATTCATGTATTTTCCCTCAAGGGAAACTGGCATTCTTTCGTTTATGTACTTTCGCTTGCTTCATCTCTTGTATATGCTTATTTTACCTTATTAATGCTTATGATATGAACACAAGCCTTGGATGGGATGCCTCAAGTGTCACATTTGTCATGTCACAGCTAGGCCCTAGGTACAGGTTGTAACACCATTAAAATCCAACACACAAGGCCTAAGCATATCCTCGAGGGTTTTGATGATTCTTTTTGCTTGATCATCCTTTTGCGGGTGAAACACCATCCTAAGCTTTACTTTACTACCAAGACCTCATTGAAAGTATCTCTAAAAGTGAGAAGTGAATTAGGCACCACGATTCGAAATGATGTATAATGGAACCCCAGCAACCTAAACAACTCATGAATGTGCAACTAGGCATAGTCTTTGGCAACATAGGTTGTCTTGATTGGTAATAAGTGAGCTAACTTTGTCATTCTATCAACAATAACCCAAATGGAGCCAGAGTGCCTCTTAGTCCTAGGCAAACCAATCACAAGGTCCATATTGATCTCTTCTTATTTCTAAGTAGGGATTTCAATTTCTTGGGCTACGCTACCCAACCTTTGATGCTCGGCTTTGACTTATTGATAATTGTGACATTTGGCCATGAACTTTGCAATGTAACTCTTCATGCCACCCCACTAATATACTTCCCTCAAATCCTTATACATATTTAGAGAACTAGGTGAATCGAATAAAAGGAATTGTAAGCCTCTTTCAAAATAAAGCTTCTCACCTCATCAATATTCAACACATACAACCTACGTTGATATCTAAGTACACTATCTCCTTCTTAGGAAAAAACCTCTAGTTTTCCTTCTTTCACTAAGGTTTTCAACTCAACCAAGGTCGAATCAAGATTTTATTTGGACTTGACATCCTCAACCAATGAAGAGTTGGAACCATTTAGCACCATCATACCACCACTTTTGGCCTCACTTAATTTGACTCCCGACCTATACAATCTATGAACTTCCCTTGCTAATTCCTTCTTTTTGTCATCAATGTCAGCTAGGATCCCCATGGACACCCTACTAAGTGTGCCAAGTCGCCAACCATAACATTGGCTTTGCTCAGGTGCTAATACACACTCATGTCATAGTCCTTAAAGAGTTCCAACCACCTTATTTACCTCAAATTAAGATCATTTTGAGTGAACACATATTAGAGGCTTTTGTGATCGGTGACGATATCTATATAAACTCCATACAAATAGTGAAGCCATATCTTCAATGCAAATACTATGGCCGCTAACTCAACATCATGTATAGGGTGATTATGATCATACACCTTTGGTTGCCTAGAACCATAAGAAATGACTTCATCACTTTGTATCAACACACACCCCACACCGATTGTTGAAACATCACAATTGACAATAAATCCTTCTAACCCTTTCGGTAGAGTCAAAATAGGAGCAGATGTAAGCATATCTTTCAAGGTTTGGAAGCTCTTATCACATTTCTCGGTCAAATGGAACTTCACCTTCTTTTGTGTCAACTTTGTCAAAGGAGATGCAACCAAAGAGAATCCCCCAAAAAATCTTCGGTAATAACTCGCTAAGCCCAAGAAACTCCTAATATCTATTGTAGTCAAGGGCCTTAGCCAATTTCTCACTACTTCTATCTTCTTAGGGTCTACTTTGATTCCATCACCTAACACCACATGCCTAAGAAAGGCAACCTTCTTTAACTAAAAGTCCCATTTGTTAAACTTGGAAAATTATCTTTCATCCCTTAGGGTTCGCAAAATCACTATCAAATAACTCATGGGCTCTTCTTCACTCTAGGAGTTGACCAAAATATCATTGATGAGTACTATAATAAACATGTCAAGGTAGGATCTAAATACCCTATTCATGAGATGCATAATATTTCTGGTGCATTGGTTAGACCGAAAAATATCACCATAAACTCAAAATACCTATACCTTGTTGGAAAAGCTATGTTAGAAATATAACACTTAAAACGACCCCAAAATGTGCCCAAAAATATGTCTAAAAAATGCGTATAATCATAATTTTTATATGTTTCAAAATTCATGTGTGATATCAAAAATCTGACTTCATATTCTTGTTCAGGGGGAAAAATTGAGTGGGACATGGGTCCTACCCGAATTTTAGAAGACCCGTAGCAAAAAATAATTTTTCATAAATTTTTGAATCCCAGTAGCTATACACGATAGCTCCGCACGTAAACCTGTCGCGGATCTCTGTAAATTTGTCCTATACATTAGGTTCGCATTGCAGACCAGATGCGGGCCTGTGTATTTTGTTGCCTGTTTTTCCTGTTTCGGTCCAAGGCCTTGGGGTCTTGGGCCCAGGCTTTCCAATGCGTAAAAACACCCATACTTAGTCAATTTTCAATCACATATCATGCAAGACATTTCCCAAAGCCCTCTTTAACACTTAGACAAATATTTCACCTAAATTCAAGTATCCCAATCTCAATTTAGATCTCAAGAATTCCATTCAAGCTTTAAGTTATCATTCAAAAATTATGATTATAAACTATATTGGGGTTTTATGAAATGTTGTTCAACTATGCATGTTTTGAGTTATAAATCTAAGATCTATTATGAGATTTGATGAGGAGTTTTGATGTATCTTGTTAGAGGATATTTCCAAGTATTGGTGGGTGGATTTAAATTGGTTTTTCTTATATGTTTTCACTCCTTGAATTGCATGATTTTGAACTAGCACTACACACCCATCAAGTGTTTGATAAAATATTTGATTAAGGGTTCTTGAGTTATCGAAGTTCTATTGCATGGATTATGAGTCAAGTGACTTTATAATGATGAAAGAAATATATATATATATGTGTGTTGAATTCAAGAAAAGTATCTATGATTTTGCAAATAACAATTTAAGCTCTCGATAGCCTTGTTGAGGCGTTATCAAACCTCAATCACCTTGTCGAGGGGTGTTAAGCCTCGATGGCCTTGTTGAGGGGGTATCAAGCCTTAATCACCTTGTTGAGGGGGTGTCAAGCCTCGGTTGTCTTGTTGAGGGGGTACCAAGCCTCAATCACCTTCCAAGGTGGCGGTATGCCTTAGCGTTTCAAGTAATAGTTTTCTTGGACTATATGATGTGGTCTCTTCCTATACATATAGGCTATAATTATAAGTTACATGATTTTCAAGCATGTTTTACTTCAAGAATTATTCATGCATGCCATATTAATATTATACTTATCCTTTGCTTATGGTTACATATTTTGACTATGTTGCCTATCTTTTGTTGCATTTCATCCTACATACTTAGTACAGTCAAATGTACTAATGCATACTCTATACCTATATGATGCTACCATGTAGGGACCAGAGCTCCATTTGATCACCTCCTCCTCCACGTGTCTAGTCTTATCTCTTAAAGCAAGTTTTGGTGAGTCCTCAACTCCGAGGACAATATCTATTGATTTCATGCTATGTAAAGACTCTTCTTTTATTGGATGCTTATGACTATAAGGGTGAGCCCAGAAGGTGTCATGGCCCCTGCTCAATTCTATGTTTAGAGGTGTTGTTGGATAAGTGATGTAATTATGCTTTGATCTTTTGACTCTTCTATGTTATACAAGTATTAAACTCTTTCCCTTAGTCCTGAATCCCCTTATTTATGTCTACGTTGTTGATATCTTGCTTCTGTGACTAAGGATGTGTGTATGATATCCTAATAGAATTATTTATGGTTCCTTTGGGTTCCTCATTGGTTATGTCATGTCGAGGCCCTAGTTTTGATCATGACAGCACTCTCTTATCCTCAGTTGATAGTGACTAGATCGAAGATCAATTTTAGAGAAGGGGTTAGGCCCTTGCAATTGGTCAAATAAATTATCTATTCTCGGTAGTAGATACATTCTAAGTGAACTATCCTTTTTCCTCACCAAACATAACTAGTGCACCCAAGGTGACCTGTTAGGTCTGATAAAGGCCTTCACTAATAATTCTCTCAATTGATCGTTTAATTTCTTCAACTCTATAGAGCCCATACGGTAGGGAGGAATGGATTGGTTGAGTATCAAGGAGTAGTTCTATGCCAAAATCAATTTTCCTTTTGGGAGGAAAACCAAAAAGATCATCAGGAAAGACATCAAGAAACTCATTGACCACCGAAATCAACTCAATGGAAGGAATTTGGAATCAACATCCCTAACCCTTACAAATGATACATACAACCCTTAGCAATTAATTCTCAAGCCTTAAGGCAAGAAATGAGCTTATCCTTAACTATCAAATCATGACCTTCCCACTCAAAGATGAGTTTATTTGAAAATTGGAACCTAACCTTACAGGTTCTACAATCAATAGAGTTGTGATATGTATGCAACCAATTCATCCCATGTATAATATAAAATCTACCATGTCAAATTCAACAAAATCACAAGGTAAGACTTTATGCAAAATGGACACAAAAAAACCCTTATAGACTTTGCTAGCAACAATGGACTCACCAATGGGGGTAAACACCAAAAAGGGGTTCACATAGTATTTCGGGACACCTGTCAAACCTATTAGCAAGGAATGGGGTAATGAAAGACAAAATGGCACCCATGATACAATAAGACTTACACATTATAATCAAAAACCTTTAACATACTAGTAAAAACATTGGACATCTCATTCACCCCTTGCTTCCTTCTGAAAAGCATAAAATCAGTTGTGACATAAAACACCTTCTTGTTGACCCCCTTGTGGCCCTTGAGTTCCTTATGGCCTTTGACCTACATGAGTACTATGTCTTTAGGGACGACTATCTCTACCTTTGTTTGGAGAACTTGGACAATCAATAATTTTATGGTGTAGCTTATCACACCCATAGCATGCACTTGTATGCCTCAAGCATTTGCCACCATGATTTTTCCCACACTTTTGGCATCTAGGGAAATTGTCTACCACTATATTGAGCCTTAGGGTTTAGCACCCTATCATTGATGAAACTTTGACTTGGAGCAATAGATGACCCTTGGCCTTGAAATTTATGTCCTTGTTGAAAGCGACTACTTCCACCACCTTGAGAACCTTGGAAACCACCTTCAAAATGAGCCTTCTTGGACACACCCATATTCTTCTTCCTAAGGTTCTCTCCCTCAATTTTCTTGGCATATGTCATGAGATGAGATATGTCCATCTCCCTTATAAGCACAACAGTGCATTACTCTTTACTCATCAAATCGGATACCCCCAACATAAACTTGTTCATCCTAGCTCGAGGATCAGCAACCAAGTAAGGGGTATACATAGAGAGATTGCTGAACTTAAGGGAATACTCCTACACGCTCATGGAGCCTTGCTTGAGATACATAAATTCCATAATTTTGGCTTCTGTTAGGTCAATAAAGAAGAAGTGGTCAAGGAAGTTGGCTTAGAATTCCTCCCAAAGGATGGGATCATCATCTACCCTCATATTTCTTTGGGTGAACCATATTTGTACAAGGCCTTTGAGTTAGTAGGGTGTTCATTTTGTTTTCTCCTTCAATGTCACCTCCAGAATAGCTAGGACTATATATACTTCATCAATGAATTCTTGAGGCTATTTCTCAACCTTTGAACCATGAAACTCTAGAAGTTTCATCCTGGTGAAGTCACTTACCCTTGAGGCTGGAGTAGGAGAATAAAGAGCTTGGGCCTTTTGGTTGACTTGGTTGGCTACAGCTTGTGCCAATAAGGTAATCATATTCTGGTATTCATCATAAGTGACCCCCTCTTCTTGGGGAGCTTATGGAATTGGAGGAACTGTCCTCATCGAGAATAAGATCTCTTGGTGGTAGCACTCTTCTTGGCGGCATTATCTACTAATACAAAGAATGAATCGTTAGAAATAGGAAATCTTAGGACAAGTTTTAAGGCACATTATAGAGCATGTAGGAAATGATTCATTTCCTAAATAGCTTATAGCCTCCTACCCATAGTTCTCGCACGCTTCACAACCATGAAAAAGACTCTATTCAATGTGGTATGTTAGATTTTCGAGGATAATTTTATAAACCTAATACTCTGATACCAAGCCTTTCATGATCTAAGCCTAGGGCCTAGACATGACATGGTAAATGAGGAACCTAAAGGAACCGAAACAAGTCTCATAACATACATAAAACATATGATCAGTAAATAAATCAAAATAAGGGAAAACTAAGGTATAGGGACTAAGTACAATTAACATGAAATTAAAAGATAGAGTCAGATACGTACATACATAATCAAATAACAAAAAATGTCTCAAACATAGATAGGGCGGGACGCTCAGACAAGTCCCACGATCACCATTAGTGTATAATAAGTAAAACAACATATCATAGTCTTTAAATGAAAGTTAGATCACTAGGCTATTATCCTTGAACTAGAAGACTCGCCATTAAGCAAAGTCTTCAAATCCAAAATCAATTGTGAGTATAAGGAGGAGGAGGATCATCAAGCCCTATATGGTGACATTATATAGGAAAAATATGTGTTAGTACTATGAGATGTACTAAGTATGTGGAATGCAATACATCAAGGAAATCATATGTCATAATAAACAAGATGCATAGCCATAACAAGGGTAATAATCTCAATAAAAAATAGATGATCAATTCCTTAGTAAAAACATGCTTGAAAGAACACAACTTTATAACATATCATGTACATAGCCATGTGGGAGGAGACCTTAACCGACAATAAGACCACGCAAGCTACTACATGGAATCCTGATGTAATCTCCACTCTAAAGAAGGAGTAGTCTACTTATCAAGGTAGACTATACCTCACTTTATGGGTATCATAAACATAGAGCTATATGTGGATCCACTAGGTAATACACAATCCTATGGTGGCATATAATTATGAGAAGTAAGGCTTTATAAAAGGGCCCTTGCTGATAGTCCCCCACCTTAAATCTCATTCAGTGGTTAGTCTAGTCCCATGGAATATATGAACACAAGCATAATCATGCATAAATAAGCTTGGAAAGTATGATAATATGGTAAGAATAACTCATTATATATGTAAACCCTTCGAATGAAGATTGTCCTTTCACAAGAGGGAGAATCATAACATCATAGAAAGAGGCTTTATAATATCATATAACTTTTATAAAATTTTCATGGATTTCATAACATACTTGCAAGCCCTTGACATACATACATAACATACTTCATAATAGAATCTGTACGTGAAACTTGGTGGGTTAATACATAAGAGCTTTTAAAACATGAATCAAGGAGTAACATGATAAACGTAAAGGAAATTCATCCCTTGGGATTATTCTCAAACAACCCACCACAATCATTGTAAAGTCCTGGATAGGGAAAATCATGAATTTTATTTAATAGTCATCATGAATCATAGCTTATCATGATATTGTAATAACATGATTTATATAACTAAAATACATCATAAAATCTAGATTTAAAGCCTTAAGATTCATGAATTTTAACTAAGTAAAATAGGAAGAAAACTTGAGCTTTGTAGATGGAAGGTACCCACAAATATAATCCACATATCTTGGCTTTGATATAGTGAGGAAAAAACTGGAATGGAAAGGAGAAATCTGAAATCCTAGCTTGAACCCTTCACTTGGCACCTTGGAGGAACTTGAGAGTGTTTTGGGAGGTCTTACACTTAGTAGATTTTGGGAATGAATTAAAATCAAAATAGTTTAAGAGTATCAAGTTAGAAAAGGGTCATTTAAGAGCTTAAATGATGTAGTTTTAGGCATATGGAATGGGAATAGGTAAGGAATGCCCTTTATTAAAAGTGTTTGGATCCACATTATGAAACCCATTTACAACTTGTAGATCAGACCATGGGTCGTATAAATAAGGTTTCATCCTATTGCTTTTTGGACCCTCTAAAAATGTCTTTAAAACTCATTCTATGAGTCCATTCTATGACTCATAGATTAGTTTACCATTCATAACAGTGGCTCTTGAGATAATCCAGCACTTAGAAACATTTTCAACTTAAGTGGTCCATCTACGATTCCATTTACAAACCATAAACAAGTGTATTACTCATCTTGCTGGTTGGTATATGATCATGCCCAAGTTACACCTCTATTTTGGAGGATAAAGTAGTTGTTGTTAAATATAAAACCTAATCAAGGTTAGGGTTGAATCCCATAGAGAATATAGAGACTTTCCAAATTGATTCACTAATCAACAATTGAAGTATTAAACAACTCAATTCCCTGAAGGGGGGGGGGGGGTTAAAATGATTGATATGAAATTAAACTAAACTAACTAAAATAGGAGACAATCAATAATGGAGAGAAACTTGGGTATTCTATTCCCCATGATTCACTAACTCAATATCCCTGGATAACCCAATTCTCTATTAGAGTATAGATTGCAGGACAGTAATTTAAGTTCACCAAGCCCTTTGGTCAAAGGTGAGAGGAAAATTTCACTATATGACTTGGCTCATCTCCATAGTGTACAATACTAAACATTACCTATAGTCTCAGTCAACCTCCCCTTCGTCTAGTTCGATTGATTAGACTACAACACATTATCGAATCCTGTTAACCAATCTCTTTTCCTATTCATTACCACCTGGATCGGGAAGGTAACACTAGGCAAGTTCTAATGTTGTCCACCACTAGAAAAGATGCAATACAAAGAGAATTGATTAATATATGTAAATACCCATTCTAAGAATTGCAAATTATCCGAGTCTATTTGATTAGATCTTCATGGTTCCCACAACTCCAAGTTGTGAGTTTAGCTACTCATGCTATGGGTAGATAAAGAAACTATGAATTGAGAAAAAATAATTAATCTCTTACCCAAATAGATTGAATAGCAAGAAAATCCAATTTGTATTGAGAATCATAAGGTTGAAAGATACAATGACTCCATAAGTGTATTCTCCTCTCCAATATTTAGTCTCCAAGTATAAAACCCTAAAAAGTACTCTAATGACATTCTCTACTCTATTCTATTGTACTCCTTACTACAAAATAACCTAATTATACTATTTATAGTATTTAATAATATGTGCAGAGAAGGAGTATCGATGCCCCTGTTAGGAGGTACGAGAGGTTGGTTTTAGGAGCTACACAGAGGGGTAGAGGTAGACCGAAGAAGTACTGGGGGGAGAT
>DF362806.1:17769-29523 GCA_000787875.1 Solanum virginianum
CAACCCCACTTGTGGGATTTCACTGGGTATGTTGTTGTTGTTGTTTATATTATTTACCAACAAGTCCCCAAAAATATAGAAAAACTGGCCCATGAACCCTACGACACGCAGTTACGACTTGTGAATGGATTTGCGAGTCGTAATTGGGATCTCGTGTTCAGCTTCTTAAATCTTGGACTTCACTGCTATGGATCCACTTTACGAGTCGTAGTCTGATCTATGACTTGTATCGCCTTCTCGTAGACTTCATCATCAGTATCTGGTCCTTCTTTGGAAATCTTCACGAAACCCCTCTATATGACTCATACAATGATCTACCACTCATATTGGGGTCTCGTATAACTGAACGTTAGACTTTCATTCTTCACTAGAAATCCCCACAAAACCCACTCTACAACTTGTAGATTTCTCTATGACTTGTAGAGGGTCTCGTAAGCCTTCAAAAACCAAAAAAGTTTGCAATTTTCTCCAAAAGTCATGCAAACCTGCTTTCCTGCAAAAACAAACACAAAAACATATAAAAACCACAAATGTCGCATTGAGAATGTACAAAATCCTAAGTTTTAGGCATCAAATGTGATGTATTTTGATAGCACATCAACAACCTCAACTTAAAACTATTGCTTGTCATCAAGCAACGACTTAATCTATATAGATAACAAAGCAGCACACACACCTCAACTCAATGACATACATCATACTCACTTTAAACTCAAGTACCCACACCAACATTTCAAAACAAGATCAGGTAGCTATTTAGCAAACCAAAACACATTGTTGCATCTGACAAAACAACCATGACAAGCAAAGGAATATCAACAGTCGACAGTCACTGAACAAGTCGAATGCTAACAATGCAATACAAGTGCCCTCACATAAATAAGCCCCATTTTAACACTCAATGATGATTTCAATCTCAGTCTTGGGACTAAGCAAGAACACTCACTCTCACAAAAGATGTTCATGCAAGATAAATAATACCATAAGCTTGCCCGTATGCTCATGACTCATACTTTCAACTAAGTGGACTAAGATCACTTTAGGACTTTCTAGGCTTGTAACGTAGGCTCAGGGGGCTTTGGTATGGCATTTGGGAAAAATAGTGACTGAAGGACATCCTTGAACTAAGTTTTTCAACACTTTCATCTTACCAACTCCAACATTTCCGCCTTATTCTCCCTTTTTCCATATTCAAGTTTTTCCGAGTATTTTCTTCTTATTTTTTTCAGCTTTTGCCTAAGTTTTATACTTTATTTTTCTTTTAATCTCAATCTAAGGTGGATTTTTCTTTTTCTTGCATCGGTACATGATTTTCTTCTTTTTCTCCTCATTCCCAACTCACCACCTTATTTTTGTGATTTTACCTCTACACGACCACCCTCAACTTAGGCTTTTAGCCTATTTTAAAGTACACTATATCTATTCCTAAAACCATGACCACTTTTGGTAGCCACCCTCAACTTAGGCTTTTTGCCTCAATCAAGGTTCACAATTCTTAAAGACAGGCAGGGGCAATCTCAAGGTTTATCACTAGACGAGGTTAGGCTTGTGTTTTAGAAAGAATTGGTTCATGTAAGGCTCAAATATTGGGAACAAGGGATAAAACATCATTTGGTTGGTTATTTTAGGCTAAAGTGGACTAATTTAAAAACAAAGGCCTAAGATACCTTCCTAATCCATTTAATCTATAATCTAACTTAGAATAACAGGGCAAGTTCTGAATTAGCACAAAAATGCATGAATTTAGCAAAATAAGCTCACATTCACATGGCATTGCAATACACTATCAACAAGTAACTTATAAATCATGCTTCATTTCTCAAATTACCCTCACTTATCAGAATTACTATTGCCAAACATGCAAACATGTATGATTGTCATTTAACTACTAATCAAAATTTTTTTGTGGGTACCAATTTTCAAAACAAAACATAAAACATGCTATATTCCATAGGTATTAGTATTAGATACTATAAATATTATCTAAATATCCTAAACGTGTCGGTTCAATAGAAATTAAATATTCACAGGAAAAAAGAACACAAGCAGGAAAACCTCGGGATTAAAATTTAGGGTAGTTATGGACCATAAGCTACTCAGACTTCACCAAGGTTCATAACTACCCACACCCCATCAAAAATGTCGTGCATTGTCCTCAACACACCAAATCAAGCAAAATTAGAATAAGTAGAGGTAAAAAACATACCTCGGTGCTTAAACGCCTATCTCAAGCTACATCTGGTCATCTCCTATCTGTAGGGTATTTTACTCAGTAGCCAAACTCTGTCCGGATAGGCCAATACTCCTTGTCTTATCATGCTCCTAGGCTAGCCTCATCTTCTCCTCTAGTCTCAATGTCCTCAAGGCCAGCCCGAGCTCTCCGTCCTCCTTCTCATCATCCTCATCATCCTCGGGGTGCTTTGCATATACATTCTCTGAATATGATCCATATCTATCTAAGGGTGCTTCTCGAGGGAAGTCTATGGGTCATGGAGGCGAATAATTCAAATAGCGGCTCTATAGGTTTAGACTCCGGTAATGTCACGGGCATCGTAAGTGAAGTTATCATTTTAGCCTAAGCTTTGCAATCTCCTCTTATATGGCTAACAAATCTGAAGGTTGGGCCTCGACTAACCTCTTCTGAACCCACTCCTCGAAAGCATCAATGTAGACGCCCACTCCAAAAACATATTCCTGGATAGTAGAGATGGTGAACGCCCAGGTCAGCTCTTCAAAATCTGCAATAGTCTATCAGACCTATGGCCTAACCTGCTAAATAAGCTGAGATAAGTAGGCCTCAGCCTACGATAATCGTTGTGCCATGGCCTGAATCGAAACAGTGGACACATAAACCATGCCCGGTAGAGAAGTCTATAAAGTGTTGGCCTCTGGTGCAAGAGCAGCTGTATTAGGACCCTCTCAACATTGACTGCCTTGGGCTATTAGGGTCTCTCATATGTAGTAGCAACAATAGAAGTAGTAGGGGCAGTCATCGAACCCATAAGAGGTAGCTCCGAGGTAAACATCGGTGGTGGTGGTAGTACTCACCAAGTAGCCACTGGGTTCTCATCAGCCTTTATTAGATCAGCCTCCAAGGTATACTAGGCCTCAACTAACAAGTCCAGCTGATGAAGTATCTCCACCCGAGAATCCAAACAGAGCTTGCAGATCAAAACCGGGAACGGGATGGAGGTGGCTCGCTTGAGTGCTGACTCATGAATCTGCTTCGCTATGAGTCAGGCCCAATTAATGTTGTAATCATTCAAGATGCTAGCAACCAATACCGCCCACTCCAGTGTTAAGGTATTATCTGCCAAAGTAGGTTGGATACGGGATTTGACAACCGCCTACCAAAATTTGGTAGGGAAACTCAATGAAGCCTTGACAATAGGCTCTGTGTGTATGGTAACCCAAGCAGGCTCTGGACCCTACTCTGCAGTGTGATCGGCCAAAATCGAAACCATAGATACATAAACCATGCTTGGTGTGGTGACCCAAGCAGGCTCTGGACCCTGTTTTGCAATGTGACCGGCCACCCATCTCAACAACTCAATCCTCTGTACCAAATTCTTTGAAATCAATGCAGCTCTAGCCTACCCAAATCTATAGTTAAACTCATCTATCAATCTCAGGGATCGGTACTCGGGACCAAAAAGTACACAGCGAATCATCTCCTCTAAAGTATCGATCCATCGCTCTCTCACTCGCACCTTTGTTAATCTCAGCTATATGAGAGGTCTCTTCCCCTTGGTAAAATCTCAACGAACTATGGTTACGTACACTGCATAAAACTCCTGTACCAAAATCAGAGCATATTATCCAAGCCTCCCCGTCAACCACGTGAGCCCATATCACGTCATCATGTCCTTCAGACTTGGGACACGGCTTAATCCATCATCAATAATTCAGGGCTCCTCATATATCAAATAGGTTAGTTTGCCCCGCTCCTTGGGCTGCATGCCCTCCAAAAAGATATCCTCCATCCCTTCGATACACTACCGGTGAGTACTAGCACTGGTGCTAAAGAAGATGATGGTGCGACCCAGGATTCGGCATCTCTTCTATCCAGGGAGTCCTCCTCTGAACTTTGCTCCTCTCTGGACCTAGTCATCTGGGGCATGTTGCTCCGCGTCCTCTCACTGCCTTTCTCGTCAGACTGGGAAGGACAATCATACTGAGTCTGAGGCTACCTAGCTCAGGCTATAGCTCTCGTCTATGGTCGAAGTGTTGCTGGGTCAAGCTAGGTATCATATATTTCCACCGACCCACTTGGCTGAGGTGATTGTTCATCATCAACAGCCTCATCCCTGAGTTGCTTTCTAAAAGCCTCAATTCTGCATATTTTTCTTTTGTGGTCATAGTATCTAAAAATTTAAGAAAAGCATAATTAACCCTAATAATCAAGAAATAGAAAACAAAAACTGAATTGGATCAGTTACAAAAGGGCATTATGAAAGCCACTTATGAGTCGTAGTTAGAACTACGAGTCGTAAAATGGTCCTATAAACAAGAGGTGCAAAATAATATTTTACACTGGAAAACTATATGAGACCCAGGTATGACTCGTAACTTGGTTTACAAGTTGTACACTAGTTTTGTATAAAGTTTCAGAGAGTAAATCTCAAAATAGGCAAGGATCTACGAGGCCTATCTACGACTTGTAAAAGGTCCTGTCTAATGAATATTCAGAAAATCAAGTCACTAGAACTTCTCACGAGGGGAAATTATGACTTATAGATGCATCTACGAGTCGTAAATGACTTTCGTGAACAAGAACTTCCATGTACCAAACCTATCCAAATTCATCACACAAACCCCAAAAATATTTTCATCCTAAATCTACCATTATCGAAGCAAGCATAAATGTACTCACATGTTTAGTACACAATAACCCATACCCCAAATATGATTTCAACCCATATTTACCCCATTGTAAAATGAACAAGCATGGAAGAATGTAGGTTTCAAAAAATTCCATTTATGATTAACACTAAGCATGCTCCAATGATATCAAATACCATTTCACAATCATAAACTATGGAATCTCACTCATTTAAATAATGATAGATGATTCCATGGGCACACAATCAACAATCACAAGTCTATGACACCTAATTCTGATTTTAAGTAATCAATTTGATCAAAGGCATCCCTAAATTCTCATTCCCAATTCACATTCATCAAGAAATTCATGCTTAAAACTCAAATCCATCACCATCATCACATCACACAATAAAGATCAATGGAAATTTTAAGATTAAAACTTAACCAAGAAACGTACCAAAGGTGGTCATGAACTTGGAAGAGAAAGAGAATGTGAAGGATGCAAAACCCTAGGAGTAGCTGAAATTTCTTGCCAAAAATTGATCATAATCACCAGAAAATTAATCAGAAACAAAGGAAGGGGAAGAAATTGGGGAAACTATTGGTCAATTAGGGTAAAAATAGGGTCAAAATATTTTGACCCCCCCTTTTATACCTTACCAGGTCAATGTTAAAATTTATCGAGCTACGGTCTACGGAACTCCAATTACGAGTCGTAGATAGATTTATGACTCGTAAGTCCTGGTCTCGTAAACCTCTCAACACTTACAAAAATTCAAAAACTCACCTGAGTTCTACCAATTTCATTCAAGATTCATACGTTGATTTAAGAGTCATAAAGTTGGTTTGTGGGTGCAGTGGACACTCATCCTGCTCATTATAATTCTCCAAAAGACAAGATTACAAGTTGTAAAGTGCAATATGACTCCTAAGCGCAATCATAGAGATTGCACCAGATTCAATTCTCAGCGAAATTTGATGTCTTAGTCTTGAACCTGTATATTCTTCATAAAATGCACTTGCACCCTATATGCAACAAAATCAATGTCAAAAATAACAATCAAAACACAATCAAACAACTACCTGAGAATCCAAAAAATTGAAAATAAACTCAAAACCAAGCTAAAACATCAAAAATCCTTGGGTTGCCTCCCAAGTAGCGCTTGATTTATTGTCATGGTATGACTTAGACAAATTGGCTACTGGGCTTCACCAATTGCCCAAACCTCACTTTTTAACTCATCAGGATGTTTCATAGACTGGCAGATATCGAACACCACTTCTTCATCATTCACCCTAAATCTGAGTTGACTGCGGTCCATATCCATTAGAGCTCGCCCAATGGTCAAAAATGGTCTACCCAAGATAATAGGGACTTTAAAATCAATTTCACAATCAAGAATCACAAAATTCACAGAGAATATGAATTTGTCCACTTTTACCAACACATCATAAAGTATCCCTTCCGATTTCTTGTCTATTCTATCCACCATTAACAACTGCATTTTAGTTAGGGTAGGGGCACCTAAACCAAGCTTTTTGAAAATTGCAAGAGGAATCAAATTGATACTAGCACCCAAATCACAAAGTGTTCTTGCAAACTCTACATATCCTATAGTGCAAGGTATAGTGAAAGTACCTGGATCATTATGTTTTTGACCCAATGACTTAGTAATGATAGCACTACAATGTTGGAGTTCTTTTGAAAGCTCTTGACTCATAATCTGCTTCTTAATAACCAAGTCTTTCATATATTTTGCATAATCCAGCATTTTCTCTAAAGCTTCAATCAGAAGGATGTTGATGGATAGTTACTTAAGCATAGAGAGAAAGTGTTTGAACTTATGTTCCTCCTCTCTCTTCTTGAGTCTTTAAGCGAAAGCAAGAGGAGGCCTTGGGACGGTCTTATACTTCTTTGGCTTTTCATCTGCTTCACCTACCCCATCCTTGTTACAATCTTCTCCTTCGACAACATCTTTATCTGCAACTATCTTCTCACAAATATCTTCTACATAAATTGGCATAGAAGGATCAATGGTACTCTTGCCACCTCTAGTTATAACCGCCATACATTGCCCTTCATTCTTTGGATTTTGAACAGTGTTGCTAGGCAATGTACCTTTCTAACACTGATTCAATTGGGTAGTAACTTGACCAACTTGTTGCTCAAGCTATTTAATGGCCACAATATGAGACTCTATCTTTTGATTGATACTTGAAATGTCAGACTTCATTCCCCTTAGAGTTTCATCTTATGTCTCGGCCTTCTTCAACAAATGGTCGAACATCTCTTTAATTCTAGAATTGCTTGAGCCAGAATCTCGGTTATATGGTGGCACATATGGACCATTCCTAAAACCATCTATTCTGCCCTAATCTGCTTCAAGACCCCTATTCCTCTCATAATAACCACCTCGGTTATCTCTATAAGCTTTATCTCCAGCATAGTTCTAACCTTAGTTTCCTTGACCGTGGCACCAATAGTCTTGATTGGACCCTTGGGCATTGGTCCCGAAACCCACCTCTTGGTAATTCACAAAATAAGCATCCTCATCATAATAAGGCTCATCGTACATGGGTGCAAGTGGAGGTTGGTGGATGACCGTATTTACTCTTTCCTGATTTTGCTTAATCACCACATCCATGCTTGTACGGAGTTGAACAAGTTACTGCATAATTTCCTTATTAATTTTAGCTTGCTCTGAACCAACATTAACAACACATGAACTCCTCATAGAAGCTCTCTCTCATTGTCCCCATGCATGATTAATTTTGACCACTTATTCTATCCGTTCGGCAATCCTTGAGAAAGGTTGATCTAAAAACATGCCCCCCATAATAGTGTCGGCACAAGCTTGGCTATTCTCATTGAGGGCATGATAAAAGATCTCTACCAAGGCATTATCTACAATCTTGTGGTCAGGGATGTTTCTCAAACACTTAATAAACCTCTCCCATGTAGCACTAATGAATCACCCGAAAGTTGCTCAAAATTGTTAATTTGATCTTTTAACTTGAGCTTCTTTGACCTCGAGAAGTACCTTTCCAAAAAGGCCTTCTGTAAATCTGCTCAACTAGTGATCGAACTTTGTGGGAGCTCAGATAGCCAGAATGCGACATTGCCTATAAGAGATAATGGGAAGACGCAAAGCCTCACAATATCCATAGATAGATTTTGTGTCCCCTTCATACTCTTGCACACAAATGCAATAGTATGCAAATACCTATGTAGATCCTCTAATGGTAGACCAGCAAATAACCCATGGTTTTAGAGTATTTGGAGTAACCCACTAGAAATAGTGAACTTTGTGTCGGCCGGTAACGGTAGCAACATAATAACCACAGTAACATCCATAGCCATAGGATTCAATCTATATTGATTCCACCAATAAGTATTAAACAACTCAATTCCCCGAAGGGGGAGGTTTAAAATGATTAATATGAAATCAAACTAAACTAACTAAAATAGGAGACAATCATTATTGGAGAGCAACTTGGGTATTGTGTTCCACATGATTCACTAATCAACATCCCCGGATAATCCAATTCTCGACTAGAGTATAGCATGTAGGATGGTAATTTAAGTTTACTAAGCCCTTTGGTTAAATATGAGAGGCAAATTTCACTATGTGACTTGGTCTATCTCCATATTGTGCAATACTAACCATTACCTATAGTCCTAGGGTTCCCACAATCCCAAGTTATGGGTTTAACTACTCATGTTATGGGTAGATAAAGAAACTATGAATTGAGAAAACATAATTAATCTCTTACCTAAATAGATTGAAGAACAAGCAAACCCAATTTGTATTGAGAGTCACAAGGTTGAAAGATACAATGAATCCACAAGTGTTTTCTCCTCTCCAATATTTAATCTCCAAGTATAAAACCCTAAAAAGTACTCTAATGACGTTCTCTACTCTATTCTACTGTACTCCTTACAAAAAATAACCTAATTATACTATTTATAGTATTTAAAACAAGTCCTAAAAAATAGAAAAACTGGTCAGTGAACCCTATAACACATAGTTATGACTCGTGACTAGGTTTATGAGTGGTAATCGGAGTCTCATGTTCAGTTTCTTGAATCTTGGACTTTACTGCTATGGATCCACTTTATGAGTCATAGTCTAATCTACACTCGTATCGCCTTCTCATAGACTTCATCATTAGTATCTGGTCCTTCTCTGAAAATCTTCACGAAATCCCTCTATAAGACTTGTAGAGTGATCTATGACTAGTATAAGAGTCTTGTATAGATGAACTTTAGAATTTCATTCATCACTAGAAACCCCCACGAACCCACTTACGACTCGTAGAGGGTTTCATAAGTCTTCAAAAATTAAAAAAGTCTGCAATTTTCTCCAAAAGTCATGCCAACCTACTCTCTTGCAAAAATAAACACAAAAACATATAAGCATCATAAATGTCACATTGAGAACACACAAAATTCTAAGTTTTACGCATTAAATGTGCTATATTTTGACAGCACATTAGTACATCAAACTTCCTATTCATCATCAACTTGGATCACCATTCCTCAAAAACATAGTATGGTTCATAGTTTCTTTTATAAACTATAATTCCCCCTCGTAGATCTCACCCTCACTTAGCCAAATTCTTACCCCTAGTGTCCCCAAAACCATGAGCCGTAGATAAGGCTCATACTTTACCCTGCAGATATTCAAATTCCCTTTTTTCCTGCATTTTTATACATTCTTATTTGTGAGGCCTTACAATTGGGAATCCATGGATTTGCTCACATCATTTCATGTTGGTTATGGTCTCTCTCACACATGATTTATGATTTCTCACTTTTGATTTACTTCTCTTCCTCACTAACGACTTGTGATTCTTATTTATGGTTTATGGTTATTGTGATGTCTTATGAACATCTCAAGAGATTAGGGTATATTTCACTTATGACCTATGATTTATCACTTATGATTTATGACTCTCCTTATGAATTTAAAAAAGCTTACTATAACTTATGAACTTATACACTTTTCAAGATTTTCTTCTATGACTTGTGACTATCCATGCATTATGTAAGCTCTCCTTAACATTGTATTATGATTTTTTTTATGATATTGGCCTTGCTCATGATTTGCTTATCGCGCTTCCTATACTGGTCATTGTATCATTGCTTTTACGTCATGTATTGCATTGTTCACATATTTAATACATTCGAATGTACTAACGCATAAGATATGCCTACACTTTTTTAAATTATAGGATTTGGCGATTCACCTACATACTTTCACAGCTAAGTAAAAGTTTGATTCACTTGATTGGTAAGTCCTCATGCTTCGGGGATAACTCATTTGAGTTTATGCTCTTGGTTATGTTGGACTATGTTGTTACCTTGACACTATTTAATTTTATTTTGGTGAGGGTGAGCTAGGAACATAATAGCTCCCATCTATGTTAGCATATTAGAGGCATATTTAGACAAAGAAATGTGTAAGTCCATTAAATCGAGCCTAAGCTTTACCTTTACCTTTGACTTTATTTTGAGATTTACCTACTATGTCGCTTCATATTGATGATTTACTTGCCTTATATATCCTTGGTATGCTATGATGACTTGGTTAGAGTTTCTTCAGGAATCTCAATCGTCATGCCACACTTAGGCCCTAGTTTTGATCGTGACATTGTAACACTTTGAGATCGAAAAGTGATGAGTGAAATTTATCTGATAAGGTTGTGAAGTAGTTAAGTGTCCTTAACTTGTTAGATTTTGCATACTGAGTTACATAAGTCATATGGAATACAATTTTAGTATCTTCCATTTACTTATTACAACTCTAACTTTGCCTTTCTTTATTACTGCAATGATTGGTTCTAATTATTAAGTTAAAGTCAAAACCCTAGTTACTTAATCCATTTTTGTTTCCTGGGAATAGTAACTATAACTGAACATAAGTGCTAGTAGATATGTTTCTTCTGCATTTCCTGTGAGATGGACCTCAAATCTGGCTGAGTTATATATTTGATAGCGACCGCTTTAAACTAATAGAGGTATAATTTGGGCATATCAATGTACCATTTATGCCATTGACGCACCCACACGCTTTTCTTTGCCTCCTTTATTTAACTTAACGTCTCAATCTGATCGTTGAGAAGATTATTTTTATATATAACATATAAATGTCATTTAACAAAGATAAGGATGTAAATAAATGCATGAACACACACACATATTTATGTACAAGTTATACATCACGTATACAAGACTATATATTATTTATGTAATATCAATATATTGCATATACATGCAATATATTGATACCAAAAAAAATATATTGCATATACATGCTGACCATTTTAGTTGAATTTTCTTTTATCAGATGTACAGATACATTAGAACTCCTTAATAGAAAGAACTGGTAAAAATTATCAATTTTATTTATTTATTTTGTAATTCCCTTATTTTCCGATTTACTTCCATTCTTTTCGGATTTGGCTCCCCTCCATTACATATTCTCTCCATCTCCTCAAGTGTATGCTTAGATTAGTGACATGTGTCATATTTAAAATCTAAAGGTCTAGATTAAATTAATTTAACAAGCCTCTAAACCATAGTTAAAAAATAAATAAGGAAAACGAATTGCCAATTTTGGTGAGAAAAATCTCATCGTTCATTAATTTTATTTCCTTATTAATCTCATCACTTTAACTATAGTACATTCTAATTTTTAATATAATTCATTTTATTTTACTTAATTAAAATTTCAATTGAATCAAATCAAATCATGAATATCCTTAATAAAAAGTACACGGAAGATAATACAAAATACAGAAAAATAACTTGAGATAATCTCAAAAAATTTAATATTAAAAAATAAATTTCAGATCATGTTTTCTGGACTAATTATATATATATATATATATATATATATATATATATATATATATATTGCCGTAATT
>DF362806.1:29562-40326 GCA_000787875.1 Solanum virginianum
TATATATATATATATATATATATATATATATATATATATATATATAGAGAGAGAGAGAGAGAGAGAGAGAGAGAGAGAGAGAGAGATCTTGTTAAGTATATTTGATATTGTTTTTAAATCATATTTTTGTAAAATAGAAAATTAGTATGTAGCAAATAAAACTATACCAAAATGAAAAAAAAATGAAGAGGAAAGAAAATAAAGTTAATCTCATTTTTCACCTAATATTTTGTTGCTTTACCCATGTTTGATCTCATTATATCCTTTATGTTTGGTCTTACTTTGTAGATATAAGGGAAACGGAAAAAAAGAAAAAGGCAAAGAGTATTCTTAAATTTTATGTTAGGAAAAGAATATTAATTGTGATATATATATATCATGAAAATAATGATATTAATCAAGAGACAAAATGAGTGGAAGATGAGATTTTTCTTATTAAAGTTGGTGATTTTTTTCCTTATTTAATATTCTTTAACTATGGTTAAAAGGCTTATTAAGTTAATTTAAGCTAGACCTTTAAATTTTAGATATGACATGTATCACTCATCTAAAAATACACTTGAGGAAATGGAGAGAAGGTGTAATGGAGGGGAGCCAAATCCATTCTTTTGTGGAAGGAAAATGAAAACATTAATACTAAGGCCCCGTTTGGCCCAAAGTATTCTTAGGAAAAACTTGGGAAAACTTGGAGAAAAAATTGGGGTGAGGTGTTTGGCCGAAAAACATGGCAAATGGTTTTTGGGAAATTCTCAAGTTCCCAAATACTAGAAAAAGTAGTATTTGGGAACTAGGAAGATACTTGGGAAGTTTTGAATATTTAAAGATTACCTCAAACTTTTATATTTTATAAAAAAAACACCTGTCATTTATTAATTCAAACTAAATATTCATCTATCAATTTACTCTATTAACATGACCAACCAATCCATTTATGAATACCAACCAATTCAAGTGAAAAGATGACTTACTTGTGTCATATTACATAATTTTTTATGTGGAAGTCAAAGCAACGATGAAATAGTTATTGAATATTATCACGATCCAGACCTGAGGTCTAGGAGTGACATGGCGAATGGGAACCCGAGAGTCCCCAAACAAGCCTCAAAGTATCCATATTCACATCATCGATTCAGAAGCGTATACATATAGTGAACACATAGCTCTAAGGGACGGAAAAATAGGACTCACGCTATGCGGATGTCATAGGGAAAGGGAGTAACATGAATTCACATAGTAAATAGCACATAAAGACTAAGGGGCGGGTAAGTATGACTCACTCTATGAGGGCAATTCGGGACATAGAATCTTTCACATTTTCACATCAAAACATACATACATATCATAACTCTCATAATCAATCTATAATATCCATATTCAAAAGATAGCCATAACCGTAAGCTTCAAATACAACACATAATATATAGATCCAACGAGAGTCTACAAGATGTCCAATAATGCCTCTGGTCAAAAGATGGAAAGAAGGCCAGGACATACCCTGGGCTTACCCTCAAAGTAATTAACATAGATAAAACACCATAGGTAGAGGAATGATAATTGGTACTTGGAAGATAGGACTCACCACAATAAGTAAATCTCAAGATCCAAGCTATCCATCGCACGAAGGATGAACGTAATCCTCGGTCCCTATGTGGTGACATCATGTAGGCAAAAGTATGCATTAATACGTTTAAATACACTAAGTATGTGAGATGCAATGCATGTAACTTACCAAACCTGCACTTCAATGTTAGATGACAAGGGCATATAATATAAAAGAGATCATATAGCAAAGAATGTAATATAACAAGATGCTATGAAATTCATGATGCATGATGTGCAAATGATGTTCATACATATAGTGGGGATATAACCATAATCGACATCTCAAATTCATGCAAACTATTACATGAATTTGTCTGATGTTGACCTCCCATCATGTAAGAGAAGATTACTTGCCAAAGGTAATCTACACCACTGAAACGCCTCACATTTGCTTTGGAATGCCCCATAATAATAATTTCCATATATCTCAAAATACATGTATGATTTTAAAAATCTGACTTTATATTCTCAATTAGGGCACAAAATTAAGTGGGAAATGGGTATAACCTAGATTTTAGAAGACCCATAGCAAAAAATAATTTTTGCTAATTTTACGATTTTCAGCCACTGTTCGCACCCAGGGCGCGCCACTATGTAATTCTAAGTCCTCGTCTAGTTCGCGACACTTCATAGGCACAGACCAGTGTATTATTTTTCTTGAATTTCTTATTTCACCCAAAGACATTGGAGTCATAACACTATGCCCACTTAAACATGAAATCACCCATACTTAGCCATTTTTCAACTTTATAGCTCACAAAAACCTCTCTAAAACCTCTGTAAGACTCTATCAATTCTTTCACTCAAATCTAAGAAATTCAAGCTTAACTTTGGGACTCAAGGATTCATTTCAAGCTCTAAAACCACTTCAAGTTCATTTCAAGGAATTCAAGGTTTAAGGTATGTCGATTTTCATCCATGGGTCCTTTAACCCATGGAGCCCAACCTCCTCTTTTTATGAAAACTGCATGATTTCAAGTTCTATTACCTATGAGTATCTTTTATTATGAAATATTAGTATAAATCATTGGAATTTTATCAAGTATTGATTGATTATGTATGAATGTTTATTCCAAGCTTATTCCATGAATTAATTTTGTCTATTGAGACTATGCATGTTTTGAGCTATGAAACTATGAATTATTATGAGCTTTTGTGATGGATTCCAAGGTACCCTACATGAGGGTCTTATTAACATGTTGGTGGGTTAATTTGTATTGAGTTTACTCATCTCAATTCATTGGTGAATTGCATGATGTTGATGAAGTATCATGAATCCACCATGTGTTTGATAAAATTACATGACAAGAATTATGAAGTTATTAATGATCTATTACATGATTTACAAGTCAAATGACTTCATGATTATTAAGGGCTTCAAACATGTATTGAATTCATAAAAAGTATCTATGATTTTACAAGTATCAATTTAAGCCATATTTCAAGATTCTTACCTCTTGTGATATTAAAGCAAGGGTTTATGTATGATTATGATCTACTCTGATGTTTAAGTTAGGCTCACTACCAGAGGTCAAGTCATGTTCTTACAAGCTATTCATGTTATGATTAAAGTATGATTATATCAAGTATTCTATGGGATTTGACTTAGCACCAATTGAGGCTTAAGATGGGGGCTTGACTCAAGGGGTCCTAATATAAAGTCTTTAGTATCTAAATTATGTGCCACCATAGGATTATGATTATTACCCTTGATATACTAGTGGATTCATCTAGTTTATGTTATCATATTTGGTTTGCCTTGGCAAGTAGACCACACTTCGTCGAGGGGTATCATGCTCGGTCACCTGAATCGAGGGGGTGTCAGGCCATGGAGTCCAAGTGGTAGCTTCTTGGTCTATTTCGATTGAGGTCACTTCCCACATATATATGATATATATATTGTGCAAGATGAATGATTTACAAGCATGTTTTATTATGAGCATTGATCATGTATGTCATATTGAGATTATATATCTATTATTTATGATTATGCATTTAAATTATATTGGTTGTCTTGTTGCATTCCATTCGGCATATTTAGTACATTCAAATGTACTAACACATACTCTATGCCTACATGATATTATCATGTAGGGACCGGAGCTCCTTTTGATCATCCTTCACGTGTCTAGTTTGGTACTTCGGAAGATAAGCTTTGGTGAGTCCTCAAGTCTGAGGACATTATCTATGCTAGTCTTGTTATTTGATTCACGTGTCTAGTTTGGTACTTCGGAGATAAACATTGGTGAGTCCTCAAGTCCAAGGACGTTATCTACATTACTCTTGCTATTTTGAGACTTCATTATGTTGAACACTTGTTATTATGAGGGCGAGCCCAGAAAGTTTCTTGGCCCCGGCTCCATTCCAAGTTAGAGGTGTCGTTGGATGCTATAATGTATTGCAATGAGCTTGACTCCTTTATGCTTTTATGATTATCAAAGACTTTTTTTAGCCCCGCTTCCCTTTTAATTATATCACTTGTTGATGTTTATTTGCTTCTATGACTAAGGATGTGTGAATGATACGCTAAAAGGCTTATTTGGGATCCCTTCGGGTTCCCCCTTCGCCGTGTCACGTTTAGGCCCTATGCTCGGGACGTGACAAACTTGGTATCAGAGCACTAGGTTGTTAATAGTCCTCGAAAATCTAACACATCGCATCAATAATGGTCCTAAAAAATCTAACACATCACATCAATTAGAGTCTTATTCATGGTTGTAAAACGCACCACAACTGTGAATAAGAGGCTATGAGGCATTTTAGGAAATGTTCTACTTCTTCATGGTCTATATCGTGCTTTAGGTGTAACTATAAAGCTTTTCCCTTAATGAATGCTCTTGTTTCCTTCTAGATCATACCGATTCCAAGGGGAAGACTAAGGAGAGCTCGTACATTCAAGGAGCAATCGGCCCTCCCGCTCCTCAAGCTTCTCAAGATGGAGGGGTAGCCCAAGAAGAGTTTCGAGATACTATCACAATGCTGGCCCATGCTATGACCAACCAAATAAATCAAGGGGCCAAAGCCCCTCATGCTTCCACTCCGGCCTTAAGAGTGGGGGATTTCACAAGAATGAACCCACCGGAGTTCCATGGATCCAAGCCAAAAGAGGATCCCCAAGAGTTCATTGATGAGGTGTATAATGTGATATCTATCCTTGGGTTAGTTCAGAAGAGAAAGTGGAGTTATTGGCCTACCAACTCAAAGGTGTGGCCCAAATTTAGTTCCCAATAGAAATTAGAGGGGAGAGGTAATGATGATATTCCTTGGCAGGAGTTCAAAGCCAAATTTCTCAATCGGTTCTTCCCTATCGAGCTAAGAAAGGCTAAGATGATGGATTTTATGTACCTTAAGCAATGTTCCACGAGTGTGAGGGAGTATGGCCTCAAGTTCAACAAGCTTTCCAAGTATGCTCCATATTTGGTGGCCGACCCTAGAGCTAAAATGAACAAATTTGTGTCGGGAGTGTCCTACTTGGTTAATGAAGAGTGTCATACCTCCCTTATAGTGAATAATATGGATTTATCTCGGCTCAGGACTTTTACCGAGCAATTAGAGGGGGGAAAGCTTAGAAAAAAGAGAAGTGGTGAGTCCAAGAGGGCTTATTTTGAAGGTGGTTTCCAAGGTTTCAAGGGTGGCCAGTTTCCTCAAGGCGACAAGTTCCAAGGCCAAGGGTCTTCCAATGCTCCTAATAAGATATTTTCTAATGATAATCCAAGACTCCAAGGCGGTAATAGTAGGATGACTCACCCTAAGTGCCAAAAGTATGGGAGAAACCATGGTGGCCCATGTAAAATTTTTAATGCTTGCTTTCGTGTGGTGAAATGGGTCACAAGATTATTGATTGTCCTCATGCTTAAAACAAAGGTAAAGATGGTCGTCCTCAAGTCCAAGGTGCTATACAGGTCCAAGGGCAAAGGGAGGCCAACAAGGGGGTGCTCCAAGGCAAAATAGATTCTATGCTCTTTAAGGAAGGTAAGGAGTGGATGAGATGCCCGATGTCATCATCGGTATGTTAAAGATTTTTTATTTTAATATGTATGCATTGATAGATCTAGGTGCCACTCTTTCTTTCATTACTCTTTTTGTTGTCAAAAAGCTTCATGTGAGTCCCGAATTGTTGTGTGAACCTTATGAAGTGTTTACCCCCATTGGTGAGTCCACTGTTGCTAAAAGAGTCTATAAAAATTATTCCGTGTTCATATTGCATAAAGTTTTGCCTTGTGATTTTATTGAATTAGATATGGTGGATTTTGATATCATTCTTGGGATGGATTAGTTGCATGCATATTATGTTTCAATTGGTTGTAGAACTCATAAGGTTAAATTCCAATTTGCTAATGAGCCCGTCCTTGAGTGAGAAAGTCATGATATAATGGTTAAGGGTAGATTCATTTCTTGTCTTAAAGCCTAAAAGTTGATTTTTAAGGGTTGCCTTTACCATCTTGTGAGGGCTAGAGATGTTGAGTCCAAAGTCCTTCTTATTGAGTCGATTTCGGTGGTCAATGAGTTAAATGATATCTTTCCCGATGAGCTTCCGGTCTTCCTCCCGAAAGGGAAATAGAATTTGGTATAGACCTCCTTCCTGATACTCAACCCATATTTTTCCCCCTTATCGTATGGCCCCAGCAAAATTGAAGGAGTTGAAGGATTAATTGAGGGATTTGTTGGAGAAGGGCTTCATAAGGCCTAGTAGGTCACCTTGGAGTGCGTCAATGTTATTTGTGAAGAAAAAAGGATGGTTCTCTTAGAATGTGCATTGATTACCAGCAATGTAATAGGGTTACCATAAAGAACAAGAACCCTCTACCAGGGATTGATGACCTTTTTTATCAACTACAAGGGGCTAGTCAATTTTCTAAGATTGATCTTCAGTCTGGATATCACCAAGTGAAGGTGCGGGAGTGTGATATTCCCAAGATGGCTTTTCAGACTAGGTGTGGGCACTTTGAGTTTGTGGTTATGTCCTTTGGGTTGACTAATGCACCAAGGGGCCAAAGCCCCTCATGCTTCCACTCCGGCCTTAAGAGTGGGGGATTTCACAAGAATGAACCCACCGGAGTTCCATGGATCCAAGCCAAAAGAGGATCCCCAAGAGTTGGAATAGGGTCTTTAAACCCTACCTTGACATGTTTATGGCGGTCTTTATTGATGATACATTGATTTATTCCCAGAATGAGAAAGACCATGTGAATCACTTTATGGTGGTGTTACAAATCTTGAGAGAGGAGAGGTTGTTTGCTAAATATGAAAAATATGAATTTTGGTTGAAAGAGGTTGCTTTTCTAGGGCATGTGGTGTCGGGTGATGGCATTAAGGTGGATCCTAAAAAGAGAGTTGATAAGAAATTGGCCTAGACCCTTGACTCCAGTAGATATTAGGAGTTTCTTGGGTTTAGCAGGATACTACCGGAGGCTTGTGAATGGTTTTTCTTCTATTACTTCTCTTATGACAAAGTTGATCGAAAAGAAGGCAAAATTCGTGTGGATCGATGAATATGAAAAGAATTTTCAAACCTTGAAGGATAAGCTTGTCTTTGCTCCTATCTTGGCTCTGCCGAAACTGGCAAAGCTAATATTTTGGCCGATGCTCCAAGTAAAGTGTCCATCGGTAGTCTAGCTCATATTGATGATTGTGGCAAAGAGGTGGCTAGAGAAGTTCACCAGTTGGCTAGATTGGGAGTTAGGTTGGATGAAGTTGAAAATGGTGCTGTAGTGGTTGTCGATGGTTCTAAATCTTCTTTGACTGAGGATGTAAAGTCAAAACAAGATCTTGACCCTGATTTGATAGAGTTGAAGGCCTTGGTGAAGGATGGTAAAGTGGAGGTTTACTCCCAAAGGGGAGATAGTGCCCTTAGGTACCAAGGTAGGTTGTGTGCGCCTAATGTTGATGACTTAAAGGAGTTGATTTTGAAAGAGGCCCATAATTCATCCTATTCTATTCACCCCGATTCTACAAAGATGTATAAAGACTTAAGGGAGGTATATTGGTGGGGTGGTATGAAGAAGGATATTACCAAGTTCATATTCAGATGTCACAATTGCCAACAAGTGAAAGCCGAACATCAAAGGTCGGGTGGCCTAGCCCAAGACATAGAAATTCCTACTTAGAAGTGGGAAAAGATCAATATGGAATTTGTGGTTGGGTTGCCTAAGACTAGGAAACACTTTGACTCTATTTGGGTTGTTGTGGATAGAATGACAAAGTCAGCTCACTTCCTACAGGTCAAAAATACTTATGGTGCCAAAGATTATGTCAAGTTATACATACATGAGTTGGTTAGATTGTATGGGGTGTCTTTGTCTATCATTTCATATCTGTGGATAGAATGGCAAAGTTGGCTCACTTTTATAGGTCAAAACCACTTATGGTGCCAAAGATTATGCTAAGTTGTAATCCATGAGTTGGTTAGATTGCATGGGGTACCCTTTTTTATCATTTCGGATCGTGGTGCTCAATTCACTTCTCATTTTTGGAGGTTCTTCCAAAGAGGTCTTGGTACCAAGGTTAAACTTAGCATAACTTTTCATCCTCAAACAAATGGTCAAGCCGAGAGGACTATCCAAACTCTTGAGGATATGCTTAGAGCTTGTGTTTTGGAGTTTAAGGGTAGTTGGGATGAATATCTTCCAATCCAAACTCTTAAGGATATGTTTAGAGCTTGTGTTTTGGAGTTTACGGGTAGTTGGGATGAACATCTTCCACTTATTGAGTTTGCTTACAACAATAGCTACCACTCAAGCATTGGTACGGCTCTATTTGAAGCTTTATATGGTAGGTATTGTAGATCCCTGGTTGCGTGGTTTGAAGTGGGGTAGATGGCTTTGCTAGGTGCGTATTTGATCATGGAGGCCTTGGAGAAGGTGAGGTTGATAAGGGAGAGATTAAAAATAGGCCAAAAGTAGACAAAAGTCCGACTCCGATGCGGTGATTGGGTTTACTTGAAAGTCTCACCCATAAAGGGTGTGGTCCGGTTTGGAAAGAAAGGGAAATTGATCCTAAGGTTTGTGGGTCCTTATAGAGTTTTGAGGAGAGTGGGTAAGGTTGCATATGAGTTGGAGTTATCTATAGAGATAAATATGGTTCATCCGGTCTTCCATGTGTCTATGTTGAGAAAGTGTGTGGGTGACCCAAGTGGTATAGTGCCCTTAGAAGTTGTGGGTGTTGTAAAAGATAATTTGACCTATGAGGAGGTCCTGGTGGAGATTTTAGATATACAAGTGAAGAGGATAAGAAACAAAGATGTAGCTTCCGTCAAGTTCCTTTGGAGGAATCAAGAAATTGAAAGTGTCATATGGGAAGCCGAAGCGGACATGAAAAAGCGATACCCATATCTCTTTCACTCTATTCAATCTGAAGGTAATAATTTAAGTCCACTATATGATTTCAAGTCTTAAGTTTCAGCCATCATGATATTTTGTATGTATTCTACTCAATTCGAAGGAAATAATTTAAGTCCCTTATATGATATCAAGTCTTAATTTGCAGCCCTCATGTCATTTTGCATGCATTCACATTTATGGTAACAAGTTTATGGTGATTTTTGACATTCATATTGAGATTTTTGAAAATGATATTTAAATGCATTTGATACATTCATGTTTGGTTGAAATCTTCATAATTATATCTCTTACGCATGTTTATTTGACATTCGAGGATGAATGTTCCTAAAGGGGGATATTGAAATGCCCCACATGTATTTCAGACTGCCCCATAATTGTAATTTCCATATATCTCAAAATTCGTGAATGATATCAAAATTTTGACTTCATATTCTCGATCAGGGGGCAAAATTGAGTGGGAGATATGTATAACCTGTATTCTAAAGGACCTATAGCGAAAACTTATTATCACTAATTTTCTTTATCTAGTGTGCATCCGCAACCAGCCCACGATGTTAGAAGACCCGTAGCAAAAAATAATTTTCGCTAATTTTACGATTTCTAGTGGCTATCCGCTTCTAAGGCACTATGCGCCTGGGGTGCGCCACTATGTAATTCCAAGTCCTCGTATGGTCTATGACGTGCCAAGGGTGCGAACCAGTATATTATTTTCCTTGACTTTCTTATTTCACCCAAGGGCATTCGGGTCATAGCCCCATGCCCACTTAAACGTGAAATCACCCATACTTAGCTATTTTTCAACTCTATAACTCACAAAACCCTCTCTAAGACTCTATCAATTCTCTCATTCAAATCTAAGATATTCACTCTCAACTTTGGGACTCAAGAATTCATTTCAAGCTCTAAAACCAGTTCAAGTTTATTTCAAGAAATTCAAGGTCTTCATCCATGGGTCCTTTAACCCATGGAGCCTAACCTCCTCTTTGTATAAAAATTACATGATTTCAAGTTGTATTACCTATGGGTATCCTCTATTATGAAATATGAGCATAAATCATGTTGGGATTTTATCAAGTATTTATTTAAGTAAAATGCAATGCAACAAAAGATAGGCAACATAGTAAAAATGCATAATGATAAGCAATAGATAGCATAATAGCAATATGGCATGTATGATCAATGCTTAAATAAATCATACTTTTCAAAACATTCAATTTGTATGGATCGTTATATATAAGTGTGGGAAGAGACCTCAACCGACATAGAATAAGACCAAGCAAGCTATAACTTGGAACCCCAAATATTACCCCTCACCGGTAAGATATAGTCTACTTGCCAAGGTAAACCATACTTCACCCTATGGGAGCCCATCCGATTTTGGAGAAGTAACCTTTCTCATGGGAGCCCATCCCATTTCGAAAAGGATTGCATGAGTAATTTCACCTTACGGGAGCCCGTCCCATTTTGGAGAAGTAACCTTCCTTACGGAAGCCCATCCCATTTTGAAAAGAACTTCAAGAGAAAGTGTACAAAATGGATTCACTAATATTGCAAGAATATAACATAGTCTTATGGTGGCACATAGTTCAAGAAAAGAGAACAAACCCTCTATCCATCGATGCTAAGCCTAATCCTATGGAATAATTGAAATAATCATAACTTTAATAACTTATGGGAAACATAGAATCATGACACGAGTAGCTTTTAAACATCCTTGATCTCTAATGGTGAGCCCAACTTCAAAACATAAGAATAGATCAGCATCGAATAATACCCTTGCATTAACATCAAAAGTCTCACAAGAGGTATAATCTTTGAAAAA